>JAANBB010000326.1:0-46884 GCA_014621425.1 Cylindrodendrum hubeiense
GTGACCTCTCGGGGGGAGCCACGGGGGGCCACGGGGGCCACTGCAACACGCACTGGAACACGCCCTGGAACACGCACTGGAGTTTAGGGACGACAGCGCACGCAGCCGGCAAGGAGCCAGTGAGTGGGTGGACCTGCCGCCTGATCTAGCGTCCGGTTTCAGGCGCCCACCAGGCGGGAATGGACTAATAGTGGGTAGCGGCAAGAACGGCGTGGCCGAGTGACTCCTGTTCATGCCTCTTTCCTGAGAGACATGGCAATTCCCTGCGGTACCTGATGAACCCGAAAACCTTCCCCTTGTTTCTTTTTCTTACATAAACCAAGCCCAGCTGAATTGAAGGAATCTCGGCGCGTGAACTCGTCTCCTGCATTTCCTTTCTCTCACATCCCCACGGCCAACTCGCTCTTTTCTCGCCCGGTTGCTGCCCCGGACTCCCTCCATCGTGGCCTGACTCGACCAACGAACGACTGACTGACCAACGAAACGGCGTTTGCTCGCAGTTCGCCGTGTCTCCGCCGTCGCCGCCGTCACCCTTCGACCGCCTTTCCCGCCCGCTTACCGGGCTGACCTGACTGACCCGACTGAGCCTGACCGATCCATCCATCGTTTGGCGCTGGGCTCGTTTTCCCTCTATCACCACCGCCCAAATCCTCGCATTCCTGATTTCCGTTTCCGTCGCCCTCTTTCCGTCGCCTCTTTCCGTCGCCTCTTTCCGTCACCTCTCCCGTCGCCTCCTTTCTCACTACACACCAAAAGAAACACTCCCAGGAAAAGCAACCCTCCACACATAAATCACCATGGCCCAAAAGCGACTGATGCAGGAGTTGCAACCCCTCTCCAAGGAGAAGTGGGTGAACATCGAGGTATGATTGCGACTTCTCTCCCCCCCTTCTCATGATCGCTGCGGCTGACACAACACCTCACAGACCGACGATACCAACCTCTTCCGATGGAAGCTCGGCCTCTGGGTCGTCAACCCCGACAGCGTCTGGCACGGCGCCTACCTCAAGGCCGAGATGCGTTTCCCAAGCGAATACCCCTACCAACCGCCCACCTTCCGCTTCCTCACCAAGGGCATCTGCCACCCCAACGTCTACACCGACGGCAACCTTTGCATCTCCATCCTCCACAAGCCTGGAGAGGATGAGGTCTCAGGCGAGCTGGCCAACGAGCGCTGGAACGTCCTCCACGGCGTCGAATCCGTCCTACGCTCCGTCCTCCTCCTTCTCGACGACCCCGAGATCAACTCGCCCGCAAACGTCGACGCTAGCGTCCTTTACCGTGACACCCGCGCTGAGTACGACCGCCGGGCAAAGGTCGTTATCGACAAGTCCCAAAAGGACATCCCCGAGGGCATGAGGATGCCCACCTCCGCCGAGCTCACTCCCGCGCCACAGAAGCCCGTCGATGACGACGCTGACTTCTGGAACATGACGGATGAGGAGGAGGACTTTGGCGGCAGCGACAGCGATGAAGACATGGAGTACTTTGACGACGATGACGACGACGAGGACGACAAGGACCAAAAATAGACACCTCCAGACTCGCTGCGGGAGACATTTGGTCCGACCGTCTGCAGCATTTTGGCACTAGTCGGCCCCCTCCCTTTGTATCTTGTTGTCTTTCACCTCTCCAGTTTGACGGCATAGCGGGTTGATGTTTTTTTTTGGGCGTTTAAAGCGAACCTGCCTCGACCTGGGCCGTGGATATGGTCACGGCGAGTAGCAGGGCAAATGGGTGGTCAATTTTATATAGGTTTGGGGGAGCATGGGTGTTTAGTTCGATAAATGTTTTCATGCTTTGCAAGCCGGGGAGCTTTTCTGGTCCCTGTGTCGATTTCTCTATCTCTTTGAGACGTCGAAATAGACGCCCGGGGTTGGGCAAGGATGCCACTTTTTACCAATGACTAGATTTGACATTACATATTCCCCTCACAAGCATCTGGGAGCACACTATTTTCATTCCATGCATGTAATTTGCCTACTTGATCATGTATTATGTGTTATGCATAATCCAGAGCAATTTGGAGACCATGCGGCCCATAGTGATAGCTCAACTCCACGGGCTTATTCTCAGAGAATGCTGTGAGGTGGGTAGTGAGTTATGCAACGCTTGCCGTTCTCTAAAATTCCTGTCCCCTGCCACCCTACCAAGCCACCCGTTCCTGTTTGCCTTCTTTGTGCTGACCATGTTTCCTCATCTTCGTTGAGATGTCTAGCTGCCTGCGGCACGGACCGGTACCGCCTCTAAGCCATCCAGGCTCCCTAACTGTTAAGGGAACAAAGGGCGCCGGCCTATCCATGCTTGGTAGACTATGTCTTTCGCCCTCACCCACCGCCATTCCTTCAGTGTTCGGGAATGTCCATATCGCCCAGGCCGACTAGCTCTGTTTTGTTGGACGAAGTTCCCGAGAGACCCATGAAAGAGGGTGGCCGCGCCCGCTCTTGCATCTCCGGACTCCGAGTCTCCGCCTCTGGCGTAACGTTCCGAGGTCCATCGATATGCGTACCGGCGACCTGGGTCCGCCCCCGCTCGCTGTCATCCATCATCTCGGCTGTTACGGTGCACGGCGTCATCGTGGCCGAGGTGTTTTCCGTCGAAGGCGGTTTCCGGCTTGGGAGCGGCGGAGGTTGCTCCGTGACCGAGTCGATACTGACGCTCCGGGCGAAGTCGGTTACACCCCCTGACAGTTCGGTCATCTCGGTCCCAACACTCTCATCCTGATCGGCAAAGGGGTTGTCGAATCCATTCCTGTCATCGCTGCCTAGCGAGGCGCGATTGCTATCCATGGAGTCGGCACTGTCCGAGCGGTGTTTTCGCTTTGAAGGCGAAATGGGGTCGACGAACGCCGTTCGTCTCGTCTCGCTCGAATCCGACTTCTCCTGGTTCAACTCCTGACGGAATGCCTTATTCTCCGCCTTCACAAACCTCTCCAGCGGGCTTGTCAACGGTTCTCGTGGTGTATCCAGGGCTTTTTCAGTGGCATAGACGAGTAAGGGAGTCTTAGTTTCCTGCCACATGTCGCGGAAGACTCGCTCGATTTCAACTTTCTAGATGTCTGTTAGATCAGTCCGGAGAACTCAGAATAGCCGTCCTTACCTCTGCCTTTACTGGCTGTTCCTCATTCGGGGTGTAAGCTAGTCGCCACCATTGATCTGATGGTTTACTGGGCTCATCTTCCAACTCTATCAAGTCCGCTTCAGCCCGCTGGCAGACGTACACAACGTCGCTTGACGTTGCTACTCCCCGAAGAAGATACTTATTGCAAGTCATGGGCTGTGGGCGGCCAGGCTTATCCGGTGTAGTAAGAAGCCGTCCCAAGAATCTCTGTCTAGCCTTGATCGACTCTAGCTCAGCGTTGAGACCTGCGAAATGGTTAGCTTGATACACCTTTGCCTCGCATAATAGAATGCCAGCTTGCCTTTGACTCGGGTCTCTAGATCGGCTAGCAGTCGTTCAGAGAACTGAATGACCTCATCTACTTTGCCTTGCCGTTCCTTTGACTTGTCGTCCATGTCACAAGGTGCGGCTCGATAGTCCGGATACTCGTTCGTGTCAAACCCAGACTTCTCCATTGCCTGGAATCGCGCCAAGCTCTCCAGATAGGTGCTGTATCCCGCCCACTGGTCTGCAGCCTTCTTGATCAGATCCCGCTTGTCATAGACCTGATTGGTCCAGTTATCCCGCCATTGGTAAATGCGGTCTCTCTCTTCCACAATTTTCGTCATTTCCCTCTTAGACTTGCACCACCCTATCTGTATCCGTCGCGCCTCATCTTTTCGGGTTGTCATATATTTTTCGGGGTAAAATACCTCGGGAATCTCCATCGATTCCTCGGGTCCGTCGCCGCCGATCTTAATGACGAAGACATCCCCCACCTCTTTGAACATGGCCATCTTGGATGACTCATGCACTTCGTTCCACCCCAACACATCATTCCACATGACGTGATCGAGCGACTCGTACAAGGTCTTGATGATTCCATATTCGCTCCTCAGGTGTTCCATTTCCAGAAGCCCAAACTTGGCGTCCTCATAGCCAAGGCCATCGCCATGAACTTCGGTCAATGATGCAATTTGTGTGAGTGGTCGGATCTTTTCGCCCTGCCTCTCCCCAAGTTGCTCATAAAACTGCTTCTCGGGGCCCAGGTTGGAGAACGGAATGAGATCGGCCAAGACGCTGATGGTGCCATAACTGCGATCGGTGGAGTCGAGGAATGCCATCAGGCGGTGGATTTCCTCCTCCAAGTCGGTCTTGGCTTGGCCCTGTTGCCCCCATTGGAGTTCTCCGGCCTGCAGTTGGGCAAGAACATGAGGTGGGAGGATCTCCTGGCCCTTCCACCATTCGCTGTTATGTCCATATGAAGCCGCAGGAGCGCCGATCTCGAGCAAGATGTTTCGTGCCAATGGTATCTCGTGCAGAATAGTCATGAGACTTCCAAGTCGGTGATCCCCCGCCGAGCTATTGCCTTGTATCAAGAAAGCTGGCGCACCAGGGGTTCTCTTTCTCAAAGACGGCGTGGGTATGCTGTTGCTTAGATTCGCCTCGGAGGTTCCTACGGGAACCATGGCCCAGTTGCCTTGGTCGTAATCGTTTCGGTTTGCTGGTCCAAAGTTGGGAGGAGCGGATGCCGAGGGCTCCAAGATGGTTGACTCAGGTTGAGTCATGGTGATTCCTGCTTCTTGAGCTGATTCGCGAAGTGCTCGTTGCATGTCCTCGTCCTCTTGGGCTTGGCTGCCTGACAGACCTGGGAGGATTGTTAGACTGTCGTGGGAAGCTGAGGGGAGAGCAATACCGGGCGCGGTTGACGCAGTCCAGTCTACCATCCTACCCAACGGCGATCGGTTGTTTGTTCGCGACGGAGGTCTGGAGGGCGCGCCCGGGGGGTATGCATCCGGCGGAGGAGTGACGCCTTGGATGATGCTGTTGGGGTCGGGAGACTCGATGTGGAAGGCTACAAGGTTAGCCATGGCGGGGCGGCAGCTGGAGAGGACGGTACGAACATATGCCAGCATTGTTATCGGTACCGTCGCGGTCGGCCGCAAACATGGAGTCATCCCAGGCGGTCTGGTACTTTTGTCGGAACTGCGACAGTTGAGCAGGTATTCCATCCATCAGGTTCGACTAGGGCTCGTACGCTTTCGGGGTTATCGAAGTACTGCATGACAACAGTCTCGACATTTCGGTTGTTGGTCTGCAGGAATATACGTTAGTATTTGGATGCGTGCGCGGCGCATATGTCGGTCTTTGATGAAAAGGAGTCGGTGGTAGCGAACCTTGAGAGCTTGGGTGACGAGGAAACGATCGTCAGCAGGGCTGAGACTCGCAAAGTCGATGACCTGCGAGATCTCTTGTTCGGAGGGCTCCATGGATGCCATGGTGTCGTTGATTGAGCCCGTTGGTTAGGGTCCCATGAAATATATTGCTGCGGGTGAAGCTGGCGATGGGCGTCTGTTGGTTTCACAGCCACCTCGGAGTTGGCACCGGCGGGAGGGCCCGCCAGGGCACGGAAGGACGAAGGGGTTGGTGAGCGAAGATGGGGGGCCTGCCGAGTCGAGTTCGGGCATGAGCGAAGTGGGTGAGTCGATGGAACGGGTAGTTTCTTGCACGGAGAGCGACAAAAAGCCCCGGTAGTTCCTCCAACGGGCGGCGTTGTTACGAATGGAGCTTGCGAGGTGGTTGAAGGTGATGATGAACCAGCGTTGAAGGCGGACGGACCATGCTTGGTGGACTTGGTGGTGCTAAGGTACGTGCCACAAGACGTTAGCGCCCCACGATAAGATAAGCTAAACTGAATTTGGCGGCGTTTTACACGTGCTCATCGATGGTGCTGCGCCCTTGGTTAAAGTCGCAACGTTGAAGGGGCGACAGACAAGAGATGCACAAATGATTGATTTCATTAGATGCTGTATTTAGTAATGTAACTAATTCCTTTGGTTTATGGTAATCCTGTTTGAGTTATGGCTATTGAGCAAGAGAAGGGCACGTTGCTCAAACAACTACATAGCGTCTAGCATGGAAACGTAGGCCCCTCCGTTTGTAAGTCCTTGCCAACTGCGAGTCATGGATATGGATGCCTCAAGCAACGGCATTTTCAATTGCATCACAAGCCCATACGCCCATAAGCCGTGTTGCCTGATGGTGCCCACCTAGCATTCCACATATGCACTTGTGGCCTAGAGTAGGATCCTCCTCGCACACCACTTCCGTTCGAAGACATACCTGCATCCTCAGTTCCGGCGAGGCCATGTGTAACATGCAGACTGAGACAAACAAACCAATCACCTGAACGATTAGAATAGTGCAAAGATGGCAAAATAAACATAGTATTCCACCTGTTGTTATGATTGGGAACATATTTTGCTGTTTCTTTTGGCCCCGACATCTTGCAAGACACTGCCTGCATGATGCGTCTTGCAACCCACAGCTTGCAGGAAAGCTCGAGTGCCACAACAGTTCACAGGCAGTCTCACTGTGATGCGCGCATCTCGTTGTCCTGATAATTCGACCTACCGAATCTGTTAGCATCCCAATCGCGATTACGCCATAACCGCATGGTTCTGTATGATTGTAGTTCCGTCTGGGAGCCTCAACCCTTGTCTAGATCTGGACCGTGGGACGTGGAAGATTCTAGAAGGTTCGATGATAACTTGCAGGGAGTTTACTAGTTGCATGACGGGCTTCGGCAGACTCCGCCTGTACGAAGTACTGTACCTTGATTGTACCTTGAACAAGTCACGCATGCATCTCCTCAAACAACAATGCATCCGGAATTGTTTTCAAGTCGTCCACGTCAAACGCTTGAACAATCCCGTCATGCTAGCTCACTGTATTCTGAGAATCCCCGGCGGGCGCTTGGGCTTGCGGAGACAAGGCTCGACCTAAAGCCCGGCCCCGCCCACACAAGCTCAGGGCTCCTCTGGTCCCGGGCGGCGACCCCGCCATCATCATCGTCATAGGTCATCCGTCACAGGCCCACCAGGCCGAGAGGCCATCATCCTTGCCCATCAGGTATCAACCGACAGGAAACGAAGTGAAGCCCAAGAAAAACTTGATTTTTTCAGCTTCCCTTCGTGGGCGTAGAAATTGTCAGTGGTGGTTTGATTAACGCTCCGCCGATCGACGGCAAGGAGTTCGTCGTCGAGTTCCAGGGTGCAGGAACGTCTCCTCCGGTGTCGCCATGTAGCAGTACTTTGAACCGCCCAGGCCTGTTTGAATAGCGTCGAATGGATCGATCGACGTCACCCCACCCTTCCATTGTTAACCTGCGTTTGTTCCCTCAAGCCAGACTCGCCAGAGCAGAGCCAGGGCCACAGAAAGGGCGCGACGCCTCGCCGAAGCTTCCACAAGGACCCATGCCCCAGTGTTTTGCTTTCCCCAGTGCCCAGCCAACCCCCAGCACGCTGCCGTCCAGCGAGTCGTGTGCCCTGTTGTCCCTGTAGCGTACCATGAACAGCGCTCCTTGCGTCTCCATCATGCCCTGTGAGCCGAGCGGCACGTCACTGGACTCGCTCGATGCGGGATCCATATCACACCTCGCTCCATCCAACTTCTTCCTGTAAATCATAACCATCTTTCTCCTCTCTTTTCTTCTCTCCTGCTCTCTGTGCCAGATCACTGCATCGCATTCCAACAACAAAACCAGTCAGCCTCGGCTAGGCTATTGCTGTCGACGAGCAAACCGACAATACGACACACCACCTCACAGCAGTTTCGCCCGACTTTCCTCGTTTCCACACACTCCCCCTCCTTTCTCTCCACCCCCACACACACATCTGCTCTCCCGAGGCTTCGATTTTGCCGCGCAATCATGGTCAAAGAGACCAAACTCTACGATATTCTCAGCGTCAAGCCTGATGCGACTCAAGATGAGATCAAGAAAGGCTACAGGTAAGGCCACTTTTTATCCCCTCTCCCGCCGGTCCGAGCACAGATAGGCTAGTGATGCGCCCACCACTGAACATTCGGTGTGCTGCATCTCTATCTACCCTTCACTATGTCCCGCCTCTGCATGTCTGATCCCCATTCAATTGGTACACTTGAATTCTATCCTCCTTTCTGGCTTCGATTCACGTTGAATACAATCCCCTAGCCTATTCACTATGCCTGTCATCTGAGCGACAATAGCTAACCACTTTACCTCTATAGGAAAGCTGCCCTGAAGTGGCACCCTGACAAGAACAAGGATAACCCAGACGCGAGCGAAAAGTTCAAGGAAGCTTCCCAGGCCTACGAAATCCTTTCCGACCCCGAGAAGCGCAAAACATATGATCAATATGGACTCGAGTTCCTCCTCCGCGGGGGCGGAGCACCTCCTCCCGATAGTGCGGGGGGTAATCCCTTCGGAGGCGCGCCTGGCGGGTTCAATTCATTCAACTTTGATGGCGGCGGTCCTGGTGGCGGCGGCGCCCGAACATTCCACTTCAGCACTGGCGGCGGGGGTCCTAACGGCTTCAACTTCAACAACCCAGACGACATATTCACCGAGTTTATGCGCCAACAGGGTGGTGATGAAGACATCCCCAATATGTTCTCGTCTTATGCCGGCGGTGGCCCCCGCGGCAGTCGCAGCTCGCGGGTGAGATCAGGTTTTGGCGCGGAACCACGGGCCCGAGATTCGACACCCGAGGTTTCAACGGTTGAACGACAACTGCCACTGACTCTCGAGGAGCTGTTCAATGGCGTTACGAAGAAGATGAAGATCAAGCGCAAGACATACGACGAGTCAGGCAAGCGCGTCCAGACTGATCAGATTCTCGAGGTGCCCATCAAGCCGGGTTTGAAGAAGGGCTCCAAGATCAAGTTCAACGGAGTGGGCGATCAGGTAGAAGGTGGTCGCCAAGACCTCCACTTTATCGTTGAAGAGGTAAGTAAAATCCTACCAGGAACCATACGAGAACAGCTGACTGACAAACTGTATAGAAAGAGCACCCTTTGTACAGGCGCGAAGACAACGACCTCGTCCACGTCATCTCATTGGAGCTTAAGGAAGCTCTTACAGGATGGAAGCGGACGGTGACGACGATTGATGGCAAACAACTCAACCTAGACAAGGCTGGCCCGACCCAACCTACAGCCGAGGAGCGCTATCCCGGACTGGGAATGCCCATCTCCAAGAAGCCTGGATCGCGGGGTGACTTTGTCATCAAGTACAAGATCACCTTCCCATCGACACTGACTGCAATTCAGAAGCAGAAGTTGAGGGAGATTCTATAAATCTCTCAAAATGCGCGAAGACCAGGCGAGCTGGGCCGAGACCCGCATCACGACAGCCAATCGATCACCGACAACGGAGGCTGATTCCATTGGAATAGACGGGCCGTTTTCCGCCAGCGATGGGCAGGAAGCATTATGATGAAATTGCTACCCATACTACTGTCCACGTGTTTCGCCGACCCAGCCCGAAGCGGATATTCGATATTTGAGCGGCCCAGTTGGAAGAGTAATCATGATACGAGAAAATTGGTGTTATGGCGTTTGGGGGAACTGAACTGAATGATGAGTGATGAGCAATGTGGAGGCTTAGTTAACGCGGAGGCGAACGCTGAGTAGCATGAGGATGAGATCTGGGTCAGCACCCAGTCCACGGATTATAGGGATTTGATATCCGTGTTGATGAGTTTGTTTTGGGCAATGTCTACCAGGTCTTTACGGTAGATGCCGTAGCTAGCGTTTAATACCAATTCATGTCTGGAAAGCAAACACGTTAAGTGCGTTGGGAGTCCTGTGAATTATGTCGTGACTGACTGACTGTTCTGTAGCTCCATCCACCAGAGAGCTGAAGATTTGGCATGAGCTAACCGCTGGCAGAATGGCTGGAAATGGATGGATGTGTGGAGGACAACGGATGACAACGGAGGACAGCGCAGAGTGATGGCGTTTGAATGGGCTGACTGCAATCAGCGCAGCGAGCGGTTGGTCGGTTTGAGATTTCCGATCGCGCCGAGGTACCGATACACGAGAAAGACATCTGAAATCAGGAACACCCTTCCGTGGATACAAGGTGAAGTTCAAATGAAAGTATAATAACCAGCCTGGCGGATTGACTTGGGTACACGGTCATCTTGCGTCAATATTCCGGAAGCGTGAACCATCATCAACCAAGTGGAAGCGTCCCGTATGAACCGAATAAGCCTCGTTGGCGCTGGCGCAGGCCGCGGCCGTGGTCCTGGGAGGGGTGGCAGGCACACTAATAAGGTAGACGAAACGCTGGGGCGGGCCGGTGAGAAGGAAACGGGGTCTCCATTAGCGGCCTGGTGCATTTGGTGCAGTTGGGAGGTGACGCAGGCTGCCCGAGAATAGCGAGGATAGTGAGCGGATTAGTGGAAGGTGGGCTATGATGGCAGCGGCTGGCAGTGGATGGATCTGAGCGTGCAGCGATGACGACACTGGGTTGGCCCAGGGGATTTAGGGAGGGGGAGGGGTGCGAGGGGTTGGAGGGGTTCCTCGCTGCAGTTGTGCCCAGGATGATGACGGAGACTTAAGCTGCTGCATTTTACACGTGCATATTGATGCTGATACGGACGGAGCTCGCTCGGCCAGATGGGAGCAGCACAGACAGACAGCTCTGCCTGCCCCGAGGAATGTATCGAGGCTGGGGTGATTTTTCAAGAACCAGGAATTGGTCATGTCATAATGTAACCTGAGTGATTTTTTTGCTTCTGCCGGGCGTTTTGTTCTTGATCCTCAATGTGACTCTTCCCTTTTATCCCGCTCCCCGCGTTTTGGAGTGGTGGCTGCGCACCCAACTGTCTTACATCTCGGCCTCACTGCTCCTGCCGCTATCAACAAATTTGGCACCTACCTTGCTTGCGTGGTACCTACCTCCTGCAGCGAGCTCCTGCCCCCCGCACTTGAAGCACCTTAACTACATTACATCTGTGATTCCCACTTCTCTCCTTTTCTTCTCTTCTTCTTCTCTACTTCACCAACCACCAACGAACACTCTTCTCCTTTGCCTGCCCGCTTTGCTGTTTGTTTGTCTTTATCTGGCTTCAGCCGTGCTCCATAATTGCTCCATTTCTTGCTTGTCCCAACTTGACTCTCCCAATTCCACACCCAACATCACCGCCAAGATGCCTGAGGTAAGTTAAAGCTCCCCCATGTCCTCAACCAAGCTATACGCCGGTTCTAACCCATACCTAGATCACCGCCCTCCTTTTCGACTGCGACAACACCCTCGTCCTTTCCGAGGAGCTTGCCTTTGAGGCATGCGCCGAGCTCATCAACAAGATCTGCGCTGAGCGCAACCAGGACATTAGATTCACTGGCGAGACCCTCATCCAGGAGTTTGTCGGCCAGAACTTCCGTGGCATGCTCAACTCCCTCCAGCAGCGCTACAACATCGAGATCTCTCCCGAGGACCTTGAGACCTATGTGACCGCTGAGGAGGATGCCGTCATTGCCAAGCTCAAGGCTGCCCTCCGTCCCTGCCCTGGTGTCGATGAGGAGCTTGAGAAGCTTGCCGCTTCCAAGAAGTACCTCCTCTCCGTTGTCTCCTCCTCAGCCCTCCGCCGTGTCCGTGCTTCCATTGAGAAGGTCGGCCAGGACAAGTACTTCCCCGGCGATGTTGTTTTCTCCGCTGCCACTAGTCTCCCTGTCCCTACCAGCAAGCCCGACCCGGCTGTCTACCTCTTTGCCCAAAAGAAGCTCGGCAAGACCCCCCAGGAGTGTGTTGCCATTGAGGACAGCAAGAGTGGCACTCTGAGCGGTACCCGTGCCGGTATGAAGGTGATCGGATACGTTGGCCCTTACCCCGACGACAAGAAGGCCGAGATGGAGAAGGTCCTTCGGGATGCCGGCGCCGTCATCATCATGCAACACTGGTCCGAGTTCCCTGACTGCCTCGCGAAGATCGAAGCTGGCAGCGTCTAGATACATAGATAATATGCATGCTGCATTTCACGATACCCTGTTCTCAAGAGCGGAGGCAGGATTTTGGTAGTTTCATAGGCCTCCCTGCAAGGCACAGATAGAGATAAACAAGAAGACGCAATAAATGGCAATTCTTCATCTTCGCCAGTCCATTAAGAAACTATTGACGCTCTGTAACGTGGATCGACTGGGGTTTGCCTCTGGGTACGCAGTCATGATAGACCCTAGTCTGGACTTGATGAGGGTCTTTGTGAATGGCGTATCGGCCCCAGGCTCGCGGAAGTTACCATTCTCATCAAAAAGGTAGCAGGAAATAGCCAGGGCTGTCCCAACAGATAAGTCTTTTCCTGACTTACATGCAATGACGATCTGCGGTGGAGAGTCGCCTTCAGGTGTCTGAGCCAGGAATTTGGCTGCAAAGGCACAGATCTCTGGGAGAGTGGTGCGCATATTCCTACTGGCCGCCTTGCCCTTCCCGAGGCCGATCTGAAAGTATGTCGGTGACTTGATCCAAGATTCCTTTGGGGTCGCTTTAGGGGTAAGGACGATGCGACACTCAGTGGGTTTGGTTGGGTCTGCGGCCAGGGGCAGGGAACACACGGAAATGTGGTGAGTGAGCTGTTTTCGTAGGCCTTCGTCCTTCTTGTTGGCGTCTTGGTCGCTGACGAGTTGGGCAATGAGCTCGGGCAGGTCTGCCTCGGAGGCGACGAGGAGATTTTCGAGGTGCTCCCAGAACACGGTCGGTGTAAGCCCGCATGCCCAATTCTCCGTGTCGTCCCCCGCACCCTGGATATACCCACCCTCGTCCATCTCGCTTCCTACCACACGCCGACTGGCTGTGCAGCAAATGACGGGGCGGAAGTTCTCGAAGATCGACGCACCGGCGGCGTTCGCCTCGGGAAGAGACGACTCTGGGGTAACCCAGACAGGACGCAGTGGCTTGGTGAGACAGGACGGGAGGTCGAGATTCAGCGCCTGCAGAGAGGCGAGAAACTGCGGGAGGAGGGCTGTGATCTGGGCGTGCGCGGATGGAGGGAGGAAGGGCGGCAGATGCAGCACTGGGGAAGATGGGTGTGAGGGGAGGAGAGCAAGGTTAAGGACGGTGCACCAGACGGGGAGGGTGGTGGAGAGGGCGTCGGGCATGCCTTTAGGAGTTTAGTCGGTTTGTATAATATGATTTTGGCTGAGGAGGAACTTACGCTTGCCGCGGCGGGTAGAGTCTACAATGATGATGCTATCAAGAGGTCAGCCACATGAGGTATCACAACATTCCCCGAATGTAGCCCCAGCTCCACAGAAAACACCCGTCTCTACATCCAATTAACATACCCGTCATTCTTCTCCGCCATGTCAATCAAATGCAGATTCAGCCTCCTGGTGCTGAACTTCCACGCGCGCTCATGCCCATCGGTGCTCTTGAAATAGGCCCCGGCGGCCTTGTCCGCTGGCGGGATGTACCAGCTGCCGCAGCGCTCGTTGGCCACGAGCGGCCGGGGCCCGTAGGCTGTAGCCACGCGGGCGACGAAGGCGGCGTCGTCGCGGATGCTGGTGAGACGGTTGTGGATGCTGAGGGTTGTGCGCTTGAGCGAGGCGAGCAGCTGCGACATGGACGGCTGCTCGTGCTGCGGGAGGATGAGGTCGGAGAAGTGAGGGTCCGGCATGGTGAGTTGGTGGGCTGGCAATAAATAATTCAAGAGGGATGAACCACAACAAGTGAAGTGGTGGGTGAATAAATGAGTCTTAAGTAAGTCAGATATTGATTGGAGAAGTTGGGTTGTGGATTTTCGTGGATGTCGTTGGCGAGTCTTTGCACAGTAAGGAATGGATCCACATCTCGACCTTCAAGCTACAACATGAATGCACTCGTCTCACTTGAACCACTGTACACGTTAAGACCACGATAATTTAGTCATGATAAGATTTTTACTCTTTTATCCAAAAGCAACCCAGAAAACTACCGCTAACGACTTATTGCTATTTCATCCCAGAAGCACTCAATTTACTCGAGCGACCACTTGTCATCCTTAATCACGATCTTGACCTCACGGCCCTCGTCGATACTCCGTCGTCCAGCCTCCAAGATAGCTGTCGTGGCAATCGTGTTCCTCAGAGTAGGAAGTTCCTTCTTGTCCAGGTCGGCAGGCGTAGCCTTGCCAGAGTTGACGGAACGGCAGCCGTCGACGAACTTCTCCATCGAGATGTAGCCGTAGCCGGTCTGGCCGGCAAAGTTGCCGTCCTCGTCGGGAGCATAGCGCATGTAGAAGGGGTTGTACCATGCGAGCTGGCCGATAGAGTCGTCGGCAACATCGTAACCGCGCTTGGCCTGGTCGATGCGGATCTCGCCGTTGGCGGCCAGGTAATGGAAGTACTGGTTGGAGTGGACACCAGCGCGTTGGGGTGCCGTCCACGATGCCGTGTAGACGCCGACGGCGCGCTTAGCGGGCTCGCCCTTCTTGCCCCAAGTGACCAACAGGGAGATGGTGTCCTCGGTGGCCGGGTCGCAGCCCAGTTCGACGGCGACGCCCTTGGAAGAGGACGCGTTGACGCTGACGGGCACGTATCCACGGCCCTGGACCATGGAGTCGTTAATGTCGATGTGGTGGCTGTTGAGGTAGTAGGAAATATCTGACTCCTTGCCGGCCCAGGCCTTGAAGGTCTCCAGCTGCGACTTGGGCTGCGACATGTAGCTGTAGAAGTAGTTGAAGTCGCCGAGAGTCTTCGCCTTGTAGCGGGCGTCGTTGTAGGCGGGGTCGAAGCGCTTGTGGTGCTCGACGTAGACGTAGACGCCGTGCTTCTCAGCGAGCTCGACGAGCTCCTGGTGCTGGGCGAGGATCTTGACGGCGGGCTTGGTGATCATGACGTGGATGCCACGCTCAATGGCGTAGCGGGCGATGGGGTAATGGGTAGGGTCAGGGGTGAAGATGGTGATGGCATCACCCGCCTTGAGGGCGTCGATGGCCGTCTTGTAGGCATCTGGCTCGACCTGGTCGTTGCCGGGGAAGGACTCGAAAGATGTATCGAGGTTGTTGTAGGCGAGGCTGATGTTCTTGTGCAGGTGCTCACCTATTTGGTTGTCATGGTTAGCGGGGTTATTCCAGACATCATCATGACGGCGATCATGGCCATGGCGGGCAGGGGAAAGACGATTGCGGGGAAGACATACGAATGGCGGGGAACTTCTTTCCGTTGACACCGACCATGCTCAGGTTCTTGACCTTCTCGCGACGGCGCAGGTCAAACAGACTGAGGCCGACGACGCCGACCTTCTTGTCGGAGCCCGAGGCACCAGTACCAACCCAACCAGTGGTGTACTCGCCGGTACCGACCTGCGGAGGGATGTCATGTCAGTTGGGTTGAGCTGCGCAATTGGGAGGATTTGAGCCTTACCATCAGCACATTGAGAGGCTCCATGGTAGCGTGATGACAGGATCTTGATTGGGAGAAATGCGTGTAAATGTGAATGCGAGGAGGAGGAGGAGCGCAGCAGAAGCAGGTGGGGAAGCAGCTGCAGCAGTTGAGTTTGGTGGAAGCAGGAACAGCCCTCAAGCTAGGCTACGGATCCGGAGGCACAAACGGCGAAGTAGGGAACAGGTGGAGGAGATGAAAAAAGAAAGCAAGTGGCGTTGAAGGGGAGATGGTGGACCGGTGCTTCACGGCACATCTCGGAGTTGGCACGCTGCGAATATATGACTTTCCACGGCTTCCAGCTTGGGAGAGCTCATGGCAGCTTCGGGGTTCTGACCGAGAATGCGGGGCAGCAATTGGAGGGATTCGGCGGGGGAGCATTTCCCTCCAATCCGGGGCCGGCGCTGGCGCGAGCGCGGTGCCTCATGGGCCATGTTTGACGGTGCATCTGCTGTTGATGCGCCCATGTGTGGTGGAGTCCTCAGACGGGACGTGTTTTACTGCTGTGGAGGAATGGTCGGAGCCGTAGCACGATGCGGGGGAGGTGGGATCCTGGGAGAAGATCCTAGGAGGGGGACCCTGGTGTTGTGTGATGTTGGGGTGGTGGTGAAGGCAAAAGACGGCAGCTGCAAGCACCGTTCGTCGTAAATGCAGTTTAGATACAGGAATCGTGCATCATCTTCGTCATGAACCGACCGGAGACCATTTCCGATGCATTCCCCTTTGAAATCCGGTTACAGACGGGACTGATGAAGCGTCTGCGGTTGCCCGCCGCGAATTGCTCCTCCGAGTAAGCCTGGCAGCCAGCCAAGCCAGCCCGCTGGATGAGGCGCGATCCATCGCTGCAACAGCCACAGAGCCACCCCCAATCCTCGTGTCATCTAAATGTCGTCACAGGGAGCCGCAGGGAATTGCTTCGCTTTGCCCAGAAGGTCTGCCTGCTGAGCTGCCCCTCCCCCACCCCCACACTTGGGCACCCCGCATGTTCTGAGCGACTCCGGCCGCCAATGGCGCGAAGGGTAATGCTTGCGGTCAGTGTGCGACAGCGGCCAGGTCGGGTTCCTGGCGGTGCCATGATGGGCTTGCTGCTCCCAACACCGGCCTTGTGAATGCACTGGAATTTGTCATCCCCAATTGCCTGACCAGACACCTGCGGAAATAGCCTGAATGCTGTTTTTAGCACTGGTGTCCGGACCACAGGCCATGTCCGGAACCGTTACACAGTAGAACGGCCCCCCGACTCGCCACTGGTGGAACAACTTTGGGGGCAGCCCCCGCCGTCCCGTCCACTCAGCGTTGCACGCCACCCGTCTTCCATTTCGCACATCACGGGCAGCCCCCGAACCCGGGCAAGAAATCTCGAAATGTCGCCCCGGGCTCGGCCCCAGGCTGCTGAGTACGAGTGTACATCGAGATGAGAGATAACGCTGCCCGGTTCATGTCCAAAATCTCGCAACCGCAGAAGCCTCCTCTTGGCAATGCTCCCACAGCCTACTTGCCCTCGCCTTGATTGGTGATGGGGGGACTAATACGGAGGAACTCTGCACGACATTACGCGAGTCCGCCCTGTGTCTTGCTCAAGCTCGTCAACTAGCCCCGAGCCATGGAATTCCAGGTGAGTTCGCGTCTTACCATGCCACTCTTGCACGCCCATCCGGGATGGTTAAAACTTGAGCCGGCCGAGACATGGGCCCCAGCCGCCATGAATCGAGAAGGCATGGTGCTCGAGGCTTCATGCATCCCTGGCCTCTTGATGACTGCCACACCCTGTCGCCACCCAGTGTTCCTGTCTGGCTATCGAAGATGCGGCACCTGTATTCTCAGATGCCGATCTATTACCATATACCCCCCTCCCGCATACGACGCCCAGCGGCGTGGGTGGCCCTGCACCTCCATCGCATCAAGTTCTCCTGCGTCAACACCCGGTCCGGGTTCAACTCCTCCGGCAGGACGTTTCCGACTTAGCCGCTTCTCTGTGTTTTGTTTGTGTGCACCGCTGCGAGTTTCTGGGCGCTGGATGTGAGGTTTTCGGGGCTGACGACCGTTCTGGCAAGTGTCGTGCTAAACGACTTACACCGACCCGCCGGCGTCTTTACCCCGAAGCCAGGCGGACTGCGGTACAGCGTGTTTCCCTTCCCGGTCTCCCGCAGTTTGGTAATCACAAGACCATCTTCGGCCGGTGGTTCTCAGCCGCCTGCATTGGCTACTCCATCCAAATGCCGGATCCTTGGGGGGAATCGGGCCAATGCCCACTCGACTTGTGTTGCACTTGACTTCCGGAGCCGAACCCACCCCCAACTTTAGCCTCACGCCCACCCAATTCGTTTAGCTTGACGAAACAGCATTTCTCAACTGCCATTGCCCACTAGGTTCTATTAAAGTCCCTCAACTCCCTTCTCCAATTCCTCGTGTTTCTTGGCTTCTGTATCTCCTTGTGCTCAATTCCCCTCTATCTTGTCCGGTTCTTCATCTCATCCCCACACAGTCCCCTTCACTTCACCCCCCCACGCCCAACATGCCTTCCACCACAAGCGTCAACAATGGCTCCTCCAATGGGTCTACCAACGTAGCTGGTCGCCGACCGCTGCCCACCGGCATCTACGCCCCGACCATGACCTTCTTCGACCCCGAGACGGAGGAGATTGATGTCCCTACCGTCAAGAAGCACGCTGAGCGGCTGGCCCGCGCTGGCCTTGCTGGTCTTGTGACCATGGGCTCCAATGGCGAAGCTGTCCACTGCACCCGGGAGGAGAAGCTTGTCGTCACCAAGGCCACCCGCGAGGCCCTCGATGATGCTGGCTTTTCCTCTCTTCCCATCATTCTCGGCGCCACCGAGGGCAGCGTCAAGGGCACAATCGAACTGAGCAAGCTGGCCAAGGAGGCTGGTGCTGATTACACACTCGTTCTCCCTCCTTCTTACTACAAGGCTCAGATGGACGAGGAGGCCGTCTACAACTACTTCATCGCCCTGGCTGATGGCAGCCCCCTCCCTATCATCCTGTACAACTACCCCGGTGCTGTCGCCGGCCTCGACATGGACAGCGACCTCCTGGTCAAGCTCGCCCAGCACCCCAACATCGTTGGCACCAAGTTTACCTGTGGAAGCACTGGTAAGCTCACTCGAGTGGCCCTCGCTACCGATGCCAAGACTCCCTTCCAGGAGGGCTCTGGATACATGGCCTTTGGCGGTATTGCCGACTTCACTCTCCAGACTCTTGTCAGCGGCGGCAGCGGCATCATTGCGGGAGGCGCCAACGTCATGCCCAAGGCCTGCGTCCGAGTTTGGAACCTCTACTCCAACGGAAAGAAGGACGAGGCGCAAGCGCTCCAGAAGAAGCTGTCCAAGGGTGACTGGGTGTTGACCAAGGCTGCCATTGCTGGCACCAAGTCGGCTATCCAGAGCTACTACGGCTACGGTGGATACCCTCGTCGACCTCTCAAGCGTCTCTCTCCGGAGCAGGCCGATGCCATTGAGGAGGGCGTTCGTGAGATTATGGCGATTGAGAAGACTCTGTAAGAAACGGTGGCTACTGATGATTGAGAACTGGGATATCGTCTATCATGAAAACCAGAAGAATGGATGGATAAACGGAGAGACATGAAAGTGCATAGCGTTGGCTTATTCTTGAATTCGAAAGGCGCAACAGTTTGTATCGGGTATCCAAGAAACCCAAGGAAAGGGCATCTAGAAGAGGAGCCAATGACTCTCTGCAGTCATGCTAACTCTGGGATGATAGAAAGACGGCAATTTGGTAAAGGACTAGAGCTCTTTCCGAAGCACGAGGATTATAAGCTTGGATAGAAATGAATGATTTTTTATGATTGAACCATAAGATGTTGTGAGACTTGAGAATTTGGTTGAGTTTATGGTTGGTTCATCATGAGTCCTTCGCTGGCGCTGACGTGGATGAAGACAAACCACCACCACTCTCATCGAGAATTGGCACCAGTAGCAGCATCCCAAAACAACATGGCTGAGAAAAACCCCCTCACCATCCTCCAGCATCATCTCATAGGCCAAAAGCAGTGAGAGAGTTTGATTCTCGGCCATCTTACATCAGCCTGGACGCTATCGTCAGCGCCAGCGCCAGCTCGACGAATGAATTGCGTCATATCGTCCCCCACGCGTTGTGCAAGTCCGGGGGTTATCTAATCAGCGGCGCGGGTATGCATATGGGTGCATAGTGCCAAGCATGGACAATGGCACTTCATCCATGGAATATCTCCGATGCCGCCTGCGCCTTTTGTCGACATACCGCATCCGGTGTTCGCTGTGACCCCGTAATAAGGATAGGCAGGAATCAAGCCGCCTCTGGCCGACGACGCCGCTCCTGGACTTGCATGTTACATCTCCCATCACACCTCGCTCCTCCAACTGCCCGCCATGCGTGAAAACGGAAGCGGAAGTGCGCCTCACCGCGACGATGAGGAACAGCAGCAGCACGTAGAGAGCACCGAACGCACGCCCCTGCTCAAGCCGGCCGCACACAATGGACAAGAGCAGCCCGCCGCGGATTCGGCCGGTGCCAATGGCGTCGGAACCGAGCTTCCTCAGGAAGAGGAGACGACAATTGTTGCGGAGGAGGTGTCATTCACGCGACTGGCGCTGATCATGGGCACGGCGTACTTTGGCGTCTTCCTGGGCGCCATTGACTCCACCATTATCGCGACGCTCTCGGCGCCCATCTCGAGCGAGTTCCAATCCCTCAGCCTGCTCTCGTGGCTCGCCACCGCCTACCTCATCTCCAATGCCGCGTGCCAGCCCATCTCCGGCCGCCTGACGGACATCTTTGGGCGCGGGCCGGGCCTCGTCTTCAGCAACATCTTCTTCGCTGCGGGCAACCTCATCTGCGGCCTGGCCCAGGACCAGTACATCATGATCCTCGGCCGCGTCGTCGCCGGCATCGGCGGCGGCGGCCTCATGAGCATCTCGACCTTCCTTGGCTCGGACCTGATTCCTCTGCGCAAGAGAGGCATTGCCCAGGGCATCGGCAACATCTGTTACGGCTCCGGAGCGATGCTGGGCGGTGTCTTTGGCGGACTGCTCAACGACCACACCAAGCTGGGCTGGAGGTTGGCGTTCCTCATCCAGGTTCCGCCTGTCCTCCTCTCTGCCGTCGCCGTTGCGTTCCTGGTCAAGGTGCCACCGAAGCAGTCGGACAAGTCCTTCCTTTCCCGCATCGACTTTCTCGGCGTCTTCTTGACCTCGTCGTTCCTCGTGCTGCTGCTCCTGGGACTAAACTCCGGTGGTAACTTGGTTCCTTGGACGCACCCCCTCCCGCTTACGACGATTCCTCTATCCGTCCTCACATTTGCTGCCTTTATCTACTGGGAGAACAGAGTCGCCCAACCTATCATCCCAGTTCGCTTGCTCTCCGACCCCACAGTCCTTGCTGCCTGTCTCTGCAACCTTCTCGGTACCATGGTTGTCATGGCCGGTCTCTTCTACGTTCCCCTCTACCTCCAAGTTCTCGGTAGTAGCGCTACCCAGTCAGGAGTGCAACTCCTGCCGTCCCCGATTGGAGTTTCGGTGGGTTCCATGTCTGCGGGCTTCATCATGACCAAGACAGGACGATACGTGAAATTGGGAATTTCTAGCGTGCTTGTATTGGTGATCGGCGTTGCTCTGTTTACGGGACAGGACCAACATAGCCCGGCTTGGTTGCCCCCAGTGGCATTTTTCTTCGTGGGAAGTGGCTACGGAGCGATGCTCACGACGACGCTGCTGGCTTGCATCGCCGCTGTCGACCACTCACAGCAAGCTGTTATCACGGCTGCTACTTGTAAGTCATTGCGGCTTCCTCGCATGTATTTCACGGTTCTAATACTTTATAGATCTTGCTCGAAGCCTTGGTAGTGCTGTGGGCATCACCATCGGGTCTGCCGTATACCAGAACATCCTCAAGACCAAACTGTGGGAGAGGTTTGGGGATGAGCCCAACGCCGCCGAGGAGATTCGCCGAATCCGAGATGATCTTGGAGAGCTAAAGCACCTCCCCGAGGGCTGGTACGATGGCGTCATTTCATCGTTCATGGAGGCATTCCGGGGTGTTTGGATCACTCTTCTTTGCATTTCCATCGCGGCCCTTGTTTGCGTCTCGTTTATGAGGCAGCACACCTTGCATTCGACTCTCGAGAGACGTTAAGTGTTCTCTCCTGGTGTTGAATTTATTCGCGTTGGGACCGGGGTGCGATATACTATCACGGCAAGAACATTGTTCATAGAGATTGAAACAAACAAACAACAATTTGGAGGGGTAGATTGGGGTTCAAACAATAAAATGGGGAAGTCGTAGACAAGAGAATAAGTGCTTAGATACAAATAAAACGACACACTGTATTGTGATTGATTGTTGCCTGCAGTTGTTACAATAAACTAATTCGGCCCACAAAACGGGTTCCCTTAAATCATCGACAATTGTGTATCTCGTTCATCATTGTCATTAAGGAGCGATCTCGCACCTGCTGTTTACTTCCTTCCTTCATTCACCTTCCTTCCCCTCGAAGGTCTAACATAGCCATCTTCGCCAAATGGGTTGCCAAACATAATCCTCTTGTTTAATTTCCATCGCACTCATCCGCATCTCTTTCTGACATCACTACACATCGAACGAATCGCATCAGTCACCATGAGACCCGACCCAGCCATATTTGACCACACCGAAGGTATCATCATCAGCAGCGATGATTCTGATGTAATCGAAATCACCGGAAGCGCGTCTCAGCGACGATCGTCGACTTCTTTCGACCCTCGCCTTGACGAGCTCCCGGTCATCGAATCCAGGCGCACCAGTGCTGAAGATATCCTCAACCTCACACTGGAGCTCTCTCCATTGGAACAGAGTGCACCCCGGCGCTACATTCGCATCGCCATGGCCCTGCCATGGGCTCAGCACGATAACTTCCTCAGCATGCAGCTGGAGGAGGTGCGTAAGTTTATCGGCGAGGCTTTCTTCAAGACGTTGCAGCACTGGCCGTTCCTTGGAGGCTGCTTTTATCCATCCACCCGGGATGCTTCCAAGCTGAAGCTCAGGTATCCAGAGAACCTGGACCGAAGAGAGTTGACTCGCCTGGTCCGAATCCAAGCGCCCGATGAGAGTAACACCATCATTCGTGGTAATTTATATCGCCTTGAAATGGAGACCTTTGGCAAGGAACGCTTCGTTTGGGAGGATGATCCTGAGTATGGAGATTGGTTTCCCCCTGTAACGGTCAAGATTAGCTTTGTCGACAGCGTCATCGTTCTTGGGTTTGCATTCAGTGAGGTTATTTTCGATGGGGAGTTTCTTCAAAACTTCTTCCGCCAGTTCACAAGAAACACTTATGGCGCCAATGACAAACCGTTCGGAGGTGAGTTGAGGTCCGCATACTTGGAGACCACGCCTGCTAATTCTTGATGAGTCGGCCGCCGTTCTCTCCCCGAAGTGATAGATGGGAAAGGAGACATGGAACTGTTCCCTTGCTACGACTGGAGCTGCGGCATTCCCGAATATCCAACACCCAGGAAGAACCTAAGATGCCAAGTCATCACTCTCGATTCGCGCGCGGTTCAGGGCTTGTATGGCGCTGTTCAAGAGGTCATCACCTCAGAAAAGACGGGAGGCGTGGCCCTGTATGAGGACTGTATTCTCGCCATGTTCTGGGTCGCCATCATGCGCACTCGCTTCCAGAATGGCAGATTCGGCTCTCGGGACCTGGGCCGTGTCAACTACTCTGTGCCTGGAGCTTCACACACTCGCAATCTGCGACGAATCGACCCTCAGCATTGCAGCAACTCAACTATCACCGTCGTCGCTAGTTGTTCAGCTCAAGACCTGATTCGAGCCCCCAACGATCCCCATGATAGCCTCCCTCGACAAATGCGCCCTGAGGATGTTGCTCTTGCAGCGCAACTCCTTAGGAGCGCACTTCAAGAATTTAACGTCCATCACCTTTGTCAACTCACGGCTCTCAAAAATACAACATCCCCGATAGAGGAGAGGGCTGCGTATGAACGTGCACTCAGGCGGCACACCGACAGTCTTACCTTCGAGAACTGGATTTGCTACGGCACGGACTATGCTGCCCGCATCCCATTTGCTCAAGACCAGAAAACCTTTTTCTTCCCATGCAACGACCACATTCGGGAGGGAACCGCCATCCTCCTACCACGCAAAGGTCAATACTGGGGTAACGAAAACTGGAACGTTTGTGTATGTCTAGCCGAGGATGACTTGGGCATGCTTCTACATAATCTAGAACGTGAGGGGTGGTGGAAGTCCAACAAGTGATGCGAAAAGATTCGGCTTTGCTAAGTTAGACGCTTCTTGCATTTGATTCATGGGCAAGCGAGATTAGATGGCTCATTACCGAGGGGTCTGCCTCGTAACAATTCATGTAGAATACAATACCTTTGAGGACCTTGGTCCATCACACTCGCCTGTTTCACAACATAGTCTGCACGTGACCCAAGCCACAAGGGGCTCTTGGCATATAATATCATAGAATGCTCTTGTTATGCCGTTTTGGTGAGCTCATGCCGTATCGAGAGAGTAGGTGCATGTATAGTATACCAAGCGGGTCCCCGGATTGTGATCCACGCCTCCACTCCATACCTTACTCTCGGCGCATGCCATTATTGCACCTAATACTAGGAACACAATCACTCAGAGCTCAATAGTCCATGCCAAAGAAGGAGCATAATTTGAGGAATCCATGGCATCAAACTGTCGTTCCAGATTCAAGACGGGCCAACCAAACCCGAACTGGATGCAGTCCGAGACAACCCTGGACTGAAGTTTATTAAGCGGAGCGAGAAGCCGAGCAACCCGAAGACGGCACTAATTACTGAGACCCTTGAAAGCTAACCCTTTAAGTTAGACTGAGACCTGTGTGTAAATGTAGAGTTAAGCTGTCATTGCGAAGGGATGGGTGGTTCTGTATGCGACCATGTCTGAGACAGATGCTCCAAGGGGATGGGCCTGATTGAGGGATCCCAGCTAACTGGGTCTTGGGAGAGCTGTCATGAAGGCTTGGATATGGAGATGACTGGAATTTTGCTCGCCTCTGGGATTCCCGCAGATATTGGGGAGGGAATTCTAACGTTGTGCAGCCCTTGAATCGCAGCGAGATCCCGGAGATAATGCCCAACATTTGATCCAATGAATCGAGGGTCTCTCTACAGTGTCATTTCGGCAGAAATATAAGCAACTAGTTGAAACGGCGTGATTGGGTTTCCATCGGCTCCGTTGGAGACGCTATGGTGAGAGTCTTCGTCCCTGCGTTGATGGTCACCAGTCTTCAAAGCGTCGGAGCCAAGCCACGCCAATCAAAGTAGCCAAGACAGAGAGTCGGTACTCTACCTGGCCGCTAACAAAAAGAAGACCTTCCACTACTGTTCATAGCAGATAATTACATATCAATGATGGGAATGGTGATAGGGGCAACCTACTGCTTTCAACGTAATTGGCTTTGGAGCTATGCCCCCGTGGGCTTTTGGGCGTTGGAGCTGATGGAGATTCCGCGCGTCGCCTCTGCCGGTTTGCATTTCAATGACCTAATTGATGGACCGGAGCGGTAGTAGATCAACGTGAGGGCCATGTCGCCTTATTGAGTAACTGTTGAGGGATTCCTGCGGTGGTCTCAAACCTAGCTTCTACCAGCCGAGATAGAGGCATGGACTTGACTGGATAATTGGAGAGAAGCACCTCTGGAAGCGTTCAGTTGAATCCGGAAATGCAGCCCCCATTATGAGCCTCGAAGGTGGAGGAGCCATGTGTGACGAAACGGGCATCTAAGACATTGTTCCACATCCGCTGGGTCTCCGTCACAGAGCGGGCCTCTAGCAGACAGCGAGGCTCAGCCGGAATCTTGACACTGAAAAATGATGGGACTAATGAACTAATTGTCGCTTAAGGTTCAGCCATCATATAGAGGACGAGGGCTAGGCCATCCCCAGCCGACGCCTCTTAGCTTCCGGTACGAAGGTCCAAAGCTAACGACCCGAAGTACGCGGCCACTGCTAGTGGACGTTTTCGTAACCTCCGGGGCCGTCTCTGTTCGTGAGCGTAGCTATCATGCTCCTGCTTCGTGGTGATACTGCTGGTCTGGATGGCAGTCGCCATGTCGTCCTGGCTGGTGGAACTGAACATCCGCATCCGGACAGAGTTCTCGTGAGAGAATGGCAGGCTGGTGTCTCTTATTGCGGGGCCTGATACGTTGATACATAATGAACATGAGTCCTGTCTCAGGAAGATACAACACATCTCATCCCATCGGCCATTCAGCATGAAATCCGTAATTCTTCTCAACACATTGTGGTCGGCCCTCGGCGCCGCGCAGCAATACACCTATACCACCGCGACAGTGACAGAATGTTTCAGTACTACACCTACGAGTTTTGGGCAGCCAGCACCGACGCAAGGCCCCGATAACTACTGGACTGTCATGATGCCGGAGTGCCAATACTGCGAATGCGACGGTTGCACCTATACCCACGAATACACTGCCACGTTTGACGTATTCTACCCCAAGGGTACGGCGCCGTGGCCATACTCGGTCAGGGAAATCTACCCAGGCATGTCAACGCTGCCCATAATGGCAACTCCCACCACCAAGGTACCATATGGCTTCACCGCAGCCGTGAAGACCTGTAGGGTCTGCGGCAACGAGCCAATCGCCGCTACCTTGACGTATCCCCGCGGGTCCCTCCCATACAGGCAAAATGTTCCCGTGCCCAGGGACGTCGATGCGACTACCACGCCCGCGGCCACGACTCCTTCCGCTTCCAAGACTTGGTTTGCACCAGTGCCAGAATCTGTGGCACCTTCAGAGACGAGCTTGGCCAACGAGAAGCGCGAGGTAGACGACGCCGATAGCAAGGGCGAGGTTGCTCGCAGCGGTGAGACCAGTAATGAGTATTGCTCAGAATCCACGTGCGGAGTTGACGGCAACTCTGAAAGCACCGTCCCTAGCAAGATTTCCTCTCGAATCAACCGCAGAAGCTACGATTTTATGGACACCCGCTCATACCAAGATGGCTCAAGAACAAGTGATGGCGAGGGATCCGACACTGAAGAGGCTGACGAGGTCGACCCGGATGAGAACACAAGAACACAATCAGATGCGGCAAAGCCAACACAACGCATGGCACCAATCGCTAGGGACGAGAGCACATCTGTTGAGGGGGCTGCTGATAAGCGGTTCACTACTGGTGGCTGGGCGTTGCTCATTTTGCCTTTGTTGATGGTATGAGAGGGGGCTTTTTACGATAACGAGTTGCATTAAGCGTATGGCGTTGCATTTTGATAGATTGGCAATTTTCTGACAGTCAGCATAATATGTGAATTTCGCAGCATAGAGACCAAGGGGTCCGGAAAATATAGCAGGGGGTCTAGTTTACACAGTCAGACGATAGTAGATAGCGTGTTAGGGTATATTCCGTCTAGATCAACACCTTGGATGATTGACAAAGACTTGGACTCGCGGAGATGATGGCTTGCAATTATTCCGGCTGTTTTGAGTGATTGAAATGGTGTTAAATTAAACACGAGGATGTCTGTGAAGGACGAACAGCGATGTTGATGGTTGGCGGTTGGCACTTCTTCAGGGTTCATCATGCATAAGGGTTAAACAACAGCAAAGACCAAGTCGGTGGAGACGGAGACGGATTTTACCAGAGACCCCGCTGACAGGGCCGTCGTTTCATAAGCCACAGGAGTGAGCGACCCTTTGATATCCGAGCTGTGAGCTGTGATTGACGGCCAGGCGGTAAGCGATGAAGGGAAAATGTGTTGTGAAATATAGATGATACGATGCAGTTCGGTCTCGTATTTGCGCGCGCCAAGGACACAGATGAGAGGCCAAGACAGCGCTGGGTGCTGTGACATGTTGAATTACCGGGGTAACGGCAGTTGGGTGGCATTGTATCGGGCAGAGTGCGGCGACGTCTGGCGACATCCAGCGAACAACATGGGCACAGAAGCAGCCGGCGGCCACCAGAAATCGGCATCAGGCCCGACGAGAGGCTCCCGGTGCGTCCGCTGCGTCCGCGGATGGCACGTATTCCAGAGTACGTATTCCACGTCAGCAGGCCCCAGGGCGGCGTTGCCAGGCATCCGCAACCCGGCAGCCAGCCAAGGCGAAAAACAAACGTCACCGGAGGAGACGCCGCAACGAAAGCGCCGTCAGCCGCGCAGCTGACGACAAAGACACGAGGAAAGCGGAGGAGCACCCTCACCCGCTCGCGGTGCACATTGGGCGGACTGTGTCACTCTGATGCAAGCCAAGGCCTGTTGTGCATGGATCCGTCGCTCAGCTGGAGTCTTTGCGCGCCGCATCATTGGCTGCGCGCCGCCCCTGTAGCCCTCCCGTGGCGCAGCAACCGTCTTGCCCACTGGCGGCAGCGAGGGCAAAGACGTGGGAAAATGCCCCCCCGAACCTCCACTTCGAGGCAGCCTGGGGGGGAGGGGGGCCACAGCGAGGCGCTGCAGGGCACTGCACACTGCTGTAGCGGCGGGTAGCACCACCCCCGAAGTCCCATGTTGGTCGCCGTCCCTTCTGAGCGCTACCGCAAGCGGCGGTTCCGTGCGCTGTAGCGGGCAGCAGACAGCCCTGGGAGCCCGCCGTGGCAGCGCGGATTGAGGCTTTTCGTAGGGCACCCAGTCAGCGCAACGCGTGGCACTTTGCGGCGCTCGCTGGTCTGGGCTTAGAGGGGGCCCCCCAGGCGTCTGCGCTGTCGAGCCGCCCGGCTAAGCCCAAAGCTGTGCACAGTTGAGTCGGTACTTCGTACCTCCAGTAGCTTTCATGACGACTCTCTCGCTGACCAGGGAACGTTTCGTTTTCGATTTGTTTCCAGGGCTCCCCCCATCCAACCCGGCCGCAAACAACAAACCCTCATCCTCGCTGCTTCATTCCTCACCTTCTCCTACGAACACCTCACGACGACAACGACACCCGACGATAGCGACGCTCGCTCTGCTCTCCTCTTCACTGCCCCCGCTTATCCTCCTGCCTACCATTGACACAGCCTGAGCTGAACCGAGCCTAAATCACCCACGACCGGCGATCCCCAACCCGAGAGCGAGATAACAATCGCCAGCTCTCTCGTCCCTCTTTGACGACCTGCGAACCCGCATCCATCTCCCCTACATCAACTCCATCAGTCATAATGAAGAAGTTCGAATTCGACCCCGATATCGTCCCCAACCTGAAGCTCGGTGGTCACTGCTTCCAGATCATCTTCTCCTTCGTTGCATGGTGTATGGAAATTGGCGTCTTCCGCGCCAAGGACTCAGAAATCAACGGCCTCAATGGATGGACCTTTGGAGTGGTAAGATGAATCCCCATCCGGCTGTTCTCGGCTCTCCTTACTAACAGGTCTCTCCTACAGTGCTTCCTCTCAATTCCAGCATGGATCTACCTCGTCATGACCCCCCGGTTTGACCGCACCCGCAAGTTCGCCCAGGTCCACGCCATGTTGGCTGTCGATGCTACCTTCACCGTCCTCTGGCTCTCAGCATTCGCTACCCAGGCCCATTTCAACTCCAAGGACCTGTGCGGCAAGGCCTGCGGCATCAGCAAGGCCATTGTTGCCCTCGGTGTCTTCATCACGTACGTGTTTCATCCCAAGCCAACGCAAGCCACAAGTGCTAACCTATTCTGCAGCCTGCTTTTTGCCGGCACCACCTTCATCAGCGCTTACACCCTGACCTACTTCAACTTCCATGGCAACCTGCCCGGATACGACAACCGCAAGCTCCGTGGCGGCGAGAACATCGACCCGGACAAGGCTGCCTTCTCCATGGCTCCCCATGACGACGAGGCATATGAGCGCGTCCATGCGGATGAGCACGAGCCCACGGGCAGCCAGTACAATAGCAACAGCTATAATGGCAACACCCGCTTCAACGAGGACAACCCCTACGGTGCCGAGGATGATGATCCCAACCGCTATGGCGCCCTTCCTCCCCGCACCAACACGCTGTTCGACAATGACACCGAGTACAACTCTGGGCCCGCCTCCATGCCCTACGCAAACCCTCCTGCAGGCAATGCGTACGATAGCAACTCGTACAATGACCGCCCTCCTATCGCCAACACCTTCGATGACCACCCTCCCATTGGCGGCGTCACATACGATGACCACCTTGACCACCCCGCCCAGTTCCCCGCTGGCAACTATGACCGAACGCACTAAATCCGTCGTGCGGAAGCATGTGGGTGCGACGACAGGATATAGAATTCTCTTGGGTTGATCTTGTATTTTGGTTGCGGGGGTGGGAATCCTGGGAAAGTTCGCGGCTGGAGCGAGGTTCATACTGTACGGTAGATAACGTCTCTGGCTGAAGGGGGGTGTTTACGGCGTCATTGTTTACTAAGAGACTCGAGGAGAGATACCAAACCTGCCCCGGTGTACATGGAAGATAGCTGTGCAAGGCATTGGGTTTTTTGTGCGCGAGTTGATATTTTTTGGAAATGAAAAAGGACATATATATATGTATAAAGCCATATATCACTGTCTTATCTGTCAATGCCCAACTCCCAACGCCGTCTCTTTTGTGTGTCTGGCCTCCGATGCTCCCAATTCTCTTGACCAAGATGAACCAAAACCGCATCCACCGTCGCTATCTATATCCACCACATCCCCGGCTGCTCAGGCCTTGGTCAGTTTGCGGATACGCTTCGCAATGTCCGCAGCCGTTTGCTGCATGGGGTTCAGTTTTCGGTCCTTGGCCATGGCAGCCGTATCCTCGCCGTACTTGGACACCATGGCGTCGAGCCACTCCTTCTCGCGCCGCTCTGGTGACGGGGGGTCTTGAAGACGGGGGCGCGGCTCTCCTGGATGAGGGACTTGATCACATCGGTGTCCTCAGGGTCCTCCTCGATGCCGCCCCACTCCTCAGCAGCCTTGTCGTCAGCGCCCTCCATGTCGCTGTCCTCGTCGAGGTCGTTGAGCGGGTCGTTGAGCGGGTTGGGTCGCGAGTTGCCGAGAATGCGGACAATCTTTCCTTCCGCATCGCGCTCGACACGGACCTCGGAGACGATGGCGTTCTCGATGGTGGTGATGGCGAAGGGGTCGTTGACAGACGTGCGAGCGGTAACGGCACCAGCGACGCCGAGACGCTTCTCAACGCCGCCAGTAGGGGCCTTGAGGCGGGCGAGGAGGCCGAGTCGGCGGTAGTTTTGGGAGAGCGTCTCATCCTTGTTCCTATTTCGCCGCCTGTTAGCAATTTTGCGCTCTTGGCTCCCCGCTCGTCCACACAGGACGAGAGCGGCGGGACGGGTTGGACGTACCAGTTCTTCGCGATGGTGTTGTTGCCCCGCGGGTTGAGGACCTTCTTGGACTTGTTGGACGTGCGGACCGGCTGGCGGCCGGAACGGCGCTTCTTCTTCTGGAGTTCGCGGCCCATGGTTGCTGGAGAGGGAGTGGATTGGCGAGGGAAAGATTGGTTGCGAGAATGGGATTGGGAATGGCTGGTGGACGACGGTTTGAAAGTGCCCGCCAAAATTTCTGATCGGAGGTGCTTATCGATAAGGATGTGGCTGGCACTAGGCCCGATGAGGTTCCAGGGTTGGGGTTAGCAAGGTTGACTGAGAGCCATGCTGTGGTTTCCATCAATAGTTGGATGGCTTCTTACTAAAATCTCAGTTTAATCTTGTATTTACCTGTATTTAACCCAATACTCATGAAGATCTCAAAAGAGCTGAGTTGAACAACCGTCACAGCGTCCCTGTGAATATGCAATGCCACGCATTGCCCAGGCTTAGAGTACCTCCCTCAACCTAGTGACTTCGCAGATACCATACACATCCGAATACGCGTTACACTATATTTTGGATACCTCTGGTTTTGATACCATGGTGATTTCTAGAGCTTATGTGCTCAGTTTATGAGTCGGATTGGCAACCAGTGACTCTCATCCACACGGCAAAGCCCTCCAAGTACTTAAGCTTGGCAGTTAGTTGAGTGGGTAAATATGAGAGTAACCCAGTCTAAGAAGAAATACTTGTAATAGATGTATTTGTGTCACTAAATTCTGGGCTAATGGGGTATTTGTCATATGTATGAAGCCTTGACGTCGAACATCAAAGAGGCCCTCATCCTGGCCTTCGGTTCCATTGCATGGCTATTAACGACAAGGAAGAGTCGCTTCACAATTAGAGAAATTCTTGCCAGCAGTTCTTCCACACTTTGTGCGGTTGTCTGCTTTCGAGGAGTGTTACTCTTCGCGTTTGTCAAAATGAGGCGTAAGAATTATGTATAGATACAAAGGGGAAAAGTACATGATAAAGTCTATCAATAACTCTAAGAGGAGTTTCTTTGAGCATTATCATCACAGATCACAATTTATTGTTTCGAGATACTACAGTGTTTCTTCTACGTGCAAATAGCAATCGGTGGGCATGTTTCACGTATCATCATCGAACTTCGCACCCTCAACGCAACATGGGTTCATAAATCATTTGGTAATATATATATCTTCCAATACGCTCTCGTCATAACCACCCAAACCCAAACCCTTTGTATGTTTATGTGCCCCATTTCGTTTCCCCCGGCCTCTCGAGACTGTTTTTCTCAAGTCTTCTCAAGAACTCCTTGCGGAATGTGCTCCCTGCCACATTGCCACATTACACCTTGAACTTTCTCGGATCCAACTTGTCCACGTTCGCACTCTTCGCCGCCCCGTCAAAGATAAACTCGGCCATGAGCTTGCCCGTGCCCGGCCCATTCTGGATACCCCAGCAGGTGTGGCCCGCGGCGGCCCAGACGCCTGGGACCGTTGTCTTTCCCAGTAGTGGACCGGCCTCCTGGCCGAAGCGCATGTGCCGCGGGAGGTAGCAGGCTTGCTTGGCTTTGATGGGGGCGGACGCGAGAACGGGGCTGAAGGTGCTGATGTACGAGATGAGATCGTCGCATTGGGCCTCGTCATGCTCGACTTGGTCTGCTGTCTCTGGTAGGGGAATCAGAGTATCCGGCTCTCCTGCGTTACATGTCAAAATAGATCCTGGTTAGGGTAGGGTTAGAGAGTCACTTACCACAGGCATATACCTCGCCAAAGGGCCTGGCATAGATCTCAGGATCGACTCGCCCCTTATGTCGCCTCTTCTGGCCCATCGCAGCACGATGCTCAGGTATAAAGTCCGAGGGCAGCTGAATATCCGTAAAGACGGCATACGGGCTGACCTCGGCCTCGTAAACCACACTATGTGCTCTCAAGCCCTCGATCTTTGCACGCGGCAGTATACGACTTGTCCATGGACCTGCAGCAACTATAACGTCTGTGACCGCCTCAATAGTCTTGGTCTCGTCGTCTTCACGATCCAGATATTCGACGCTCTCAACACCGGTTTTTGATGAATTGATTCCAGTGACTTTAGCGTTGGTGCGTATCTTGGCTCCTCCTTCCTGGGCGAGCTTTGCGATGGTCGTGGTGAAGTGAAAGGGATGCACCTGTGCCGTCTCCGTGGACCCCGGAGACCCCATCTCAGACCAGTTGTCGACGATGGCGCGGTCTACCCAGTCGAGGTCCTGAGGCAAGTTGCCAGCCTCAAGCAAGTCCTTTGCGGCGCCATTCTGCTTGGGCAGCTTCTCCCAGGTCTTCTCGCCCTCACCCTCAGCCTTGGCCTTCTGCTGCAAGGTCTGAATCTTCTGGCGAGAAACGATAGCGTCAAAGCTGCCGCAACCGAGCTTCCTATAGCCCCATTTCTGGGCGCCGTCGTGCTCGGCAGCGAGCTCGGCGTGGAGACGGTACGACAGCGGGACCAGACAATCAGGGTAGGCCCAGAGGGCTAGAAGGCCGCCGGCCTTTCCAGATGCTCCGGGGGCGATGGATGGGGCGGCTTCAAGCAGGGTGATTGTGTGGACGGCTGGGTTGAAGCTGGGATGGCGGGTGAGATAGTAGGCAGTTGTGCAGCCAATGATGCCACCACCTGGGATCCGATGTCAGCTGTTGGCAATGCGATTCACATGATGTCGAGGACGAGCAATGAGGCACTGACCGACAATGACAATGTTGCGCTCCTTATCCGTGGTCTTATCCATGGTGGCTAGGAATCACAGGCGGTCTCTCGGAACTGGCCGGTTCATCGATTGGTACCTCTGGGCTGACTTGACTCTCTAACAAGAACAGGAACCGGTACGCAGCATCCGCAAGTCCCGAAGCACGGAGATGGTGGAGGCTGAATCAGGCAATTCGGGGCCGTGGCAGAGTGCTCCGAGGACAGCAGCCTTCGGCTCGGTGACGTATTCCGGATCTGCAGAAGCTCCCGAAGATGGAGGCTGTGGATGATGATGCAAGCGGGGCAGCGGCAGTGAGAGAGCGTGTGTGGTGTGTCGTAAAAGCGGGGGTGGATGGATCAAACCGAGGCTGAGATATTAGTGAGCGACGGGATGGGGATATCGCAAATTGCCAGTATGGATCGGGGGTTGCGTTGCGCCGATTGATGGGCAGAGTGGTGAATGAATCCATTGGCAGAGGCAAGAAAGATTGATTGATTGACTGGGTGGCTGAGGATTCATGATTGATGAGGTGCTTCCCGTGTCGTTCATGTGTCGTTCTGGTGTAGTGTGTTCGAATCATAGGTAGGGGAATGGAAATCCGAGCAGGTGTGAGAGGTGCGACAGCTATGCAGAGAGCAGATGGTTACTTGGTAGTTACACGCTACAACTGCAAACAAAACGCACACAAGCAGATACAAACAGCGGCCGAGTTGCAAACCCACCAATTCGCAATGTCTGCTGCATCACAGACAGCCGTCTCAATCCAAACAAGCCGCTCAATCGGCGTCCGGCCCAACACATCTTGCCGGGCGACTCCACCGTCGGCCGCCCCGAGCCTCCAAAAGACGTCACCATCCACATCGGGTGTCCTCTGCCGAGGCATGTGGGAATTGACACTCTCCAACACCCTCGCAGGCCCCCCGACACATCGACAAACGGGCAAATCGACTGGCGACAGCCCTGTAACACACGTGCTACACCACCGTTCCGGACCTCGTACAGCCCGCGACGCGCAACAGACGTATTTGTAATTGCCCCAAGATCCGGAGGCCGCATCGATCCAGTTAGAGCCAGCGGCATGGCGTCGGCGCTCGTCACGGCGGCCCGGTGGCGTGGTTGTCGCGGGGGGCCGGTTTCGTTTTTGCGCCCCAGGTACGTACGGTGATTCTCTGGATTTGGAGGTTTTGATTTGGGATCCCTGGCCTGTCCTGGCATTTTGCGACACATACTGCTACGTACGGATACAAAGTACAATGCTGGATCAAGACTAACTGCCGGCCCAGCAACACAAGCTTCTCCTCTTCTACCCTCCCTCCCTCGTCTTTTCAATCCCCGCTCTCTCAACCCTTCAAACCCTTCAAAACCAAACCCTTCAAAAACTCCAACGTCGCTCCATCCTCCCGCAGCTCCAACTTCCACACCATCGCTCCATCCGCCTCGCCGATTCCTACTCGCACCCTTCTCAGTGATACCCACTCCGACACACAGACCTCCAACATGGCTTCCGCTACCAGCTTCTACGACTTCAAGCCCCTCAATAGTACGTATAGCTGTGCCCCGCTACATCCGCCACACCCGTCCCGCCGCGATGCCAGCTCACGATGCGACCCCGCGCGCTCCATCCCTCTCCCTCCGATGAACATCATGTGCTAACCAGACCATCGCGCAGAGGCCGGCAAGGAGGTTCCCCTCGAAGAGTACAAGGGCAAGGTCGTCCTCGTCGTCAACACCGCCTCCAAGTGCGGCTTTACCCCGCAGTTCGCCGGCCTCGAGAAGCTCTACACCGGCCTTAAGGAGCAGCACCCCGAAGACTTTGTCGTCCTCGGCTTCCCCTGCAACCAGTTCGGTGGCCAAGATCCCGGCACCGACGAGGAGATCCAGAGCTTCTGCCAGCTCAACTATGGCGTCAGCTTCCCCATCATGAAGAAGATCGAGGTCAACGGCGACGGCACCAGCCCCCTCTACGAGTGGCTCAAGAGCGAGCAGCCCGGCGTCCTGGGTCTCAAGCGCATCAAGTGGAACTTTGAGAAGTTCCTCATCGGCCGCGACGGCAAGGTCAAGGGCCGCTGGGCCAGCACCACCAAGCCCGAGGCTCTGGAGAAGCCCATTCTCGATGAGCTTGCGGCCAAGGCTTAGGCGAAGCTCGGAGAGCGGAGACGCACTGCTGATGATTGCAAATGATTTTACGTCGCATGACATCGCGACACCATGACGGTGACCGATTCAGTCAGCAGTACGATGGACAGGCCTTGGAGGAATGTGTTAGCCAGCAAAACGACCAATGAGTCGGATGCAGCGGGACTTTCAGATCCATTAATGAAATCAATTTAATATCAAATATCTCATTCAATTTCATCTGGACCGTGATGAGAAGCTGGCCTCGGGCGGATCTGGTCGCCGTGAGCCTTGGTTGGCAGCAAATATGACGGGGCGCAAAGTACCAAGTGAATCCGCTAATTACCGACACTGAATCAGAAGATCCAAGCTCCCGAAGGTTTCTCATCAGATTCCCTGTCTTTTTAAGTCATTGCCCATCCCTTCCCGGAAACAAAACATTGGGGTCATTCAAGGCATCTGCATCGCGGCACACATGATTCCTACACCTTCGTCAACAGAAACCCCGAGGGCTATAAGTGCACCCTGGCTCAATAGCAAGCTACATCTTGGTAAAAATTGTAGCTTGCCATCAGCCCTAAACCAATCCTCATCTTGATTTGCTAATGAACCCGTATGTCTCTCGTTTAGGCAAGTAAGCAGGGCGAGCCCTCACACCTGTAATAGTGCTGACAGGATCCGTTAATCCTCGACTGGGGGCTCGCCAATGAAACATGCTAGAACTTGACTCTGTCAAATTTTGTCTCTAGTCACAGAAAATTCGCTATGCTATCAAAATAACAACAGCCAGCAAGCGGCTGCAGTTGAAGCTGATGATGTTTCAATAGTCCAACCCTGGCTATCAACGTACAAGAAAGCTTCTCAAGTTCCTCAACAGAGCAGCAGGAGAATTTATATCGTGTCGTTAAACGATGCGCCGTTGAGCAACACCTGAAGCAGGCCTACGAAGACAGCGAGACTGTAGAATACGATTGCGAGGCTCTAGTCGAGCCAGAGCCGGTCTCATGCGCTCAAATAGTTTGATACGTTCGTTTGTATTGTGACATTTGTCTTTGGCGGATAGAAAACCGAGGACAGATTGACCAGATAGAAGCAAGTGTTAACAGGAAGTTGCTGCTGAGGATAGACAAGTGGGGTTACCAGAGCACTGGAAAACTCATCAAATTGACAGTGACATTTTGGAACAGTCCTTCCATGGTATATTTCAAGGGCGTCCTGGTCCATTCTTATTTATTTCACCATGCAACATACTTTGAAGCTTTCCAAACCGGACGTAGACTCTGCAGGATCGTCAAATCGAGAGATTCGCTGGCTGGTGTCAGAGCAAGTGCCGTATTTTCAATGGTCGTATTGGCGTCGATGGTGTGTATTACACTGCCAACATGTTTAACCAGTTTCACCTGGCTCATCATCAGCTGCTGAAAGGCATACATGTTTGTCCGTTATGAGGCACGGCGTATAAGCTCCATATGGAAGTGCAGTTCCCAGAATGTATGGGATACTGGGCCGGGCTAGCAATGAATGTGTCGCAGAGGAGGCAGTTGATTCCCTTCTGGTACAAAGCTGAAAGTCCGAGGATCAACAAGAAAAGGGCTTATGCACTTCCGTCACTTTGACGTCGACCATTTACTTCCATCAGTGAAGTTGAAGCCTATGTGATAAGTCAAGTTATATATGTCGCAACACAACATTGTAAAACTTGTGTCAAGGAGATCTTTCATTTTCTCCTCATCAATATATCGCTTTCAGCAATCAGACACGACAGATCCTTATTAAAACGACTAAGATATGTACCTCCACTGACCAATAACGGTATCTCAGTGCTCCAGCGTTCGTCGTAAAACTTACATCATCCTCCAGGTACGGCAGCAGGACGCAGTCCTCTATGCGACGTCAGTTAGGTGCCGTTCATGCTAAGAGCTTGGAGCGTCAGCTTAGTTTGGCATTGTGAATTTGACAATATTTCTTTGATCTAATTTCGAAGATCACCTGTTACGTTGCTGCATCTCAAAGATGACCCTCAGAAGTCCAGTGACCAACTTGAACAGACCTTGAGTCAGACGCGGGTGTATCAATGGTGGGTATCGTTTGTTGGGCAGATTTTGCTGAAACTACTCGCTTCACTGCACCTCTGGACCCATTGTAGGCGCAAGGAATCATGGTTGAACACTCCTCTCGGACGTTTACTTTTGTACTATCGCATGCTAAGTTGATCCCACTGTCAATATCAGTGTCCATCAGCGCTAGAAGACTCAGCTCGGTGAATGCCATGTCATGAACGTGGAATCATTGTGGTAGGTGGCATCTGACGTCAACGATAAGTGAAGCAGGCTTGGCGTTAGACGCGGGAGATATAAACCTTTACATCCGTTAGGTGCTATAATTGAGACAACTTGGTCCTCGCTCAGCTTGCCATGCTATCACGGCGATGAGCAGCAGCAACGGTCACTTTCATCAGGTCATGAAGGTCGCAAGAGAACTATCATTCCCAGCGCCGACATAAACACGTCCATGTTCTCGAGGGATCTAGGGTAGCAGCTTTTATACTGCTATTACTTCCTCCCTAGTTGCCTCTGTAAGATGTTCCCTCACATATGCTATCTTAAATATAACAAGGTAGATATACCAGAGTCGATCAGATGCATGAATTTGGCGTGGGAAGCAATCCATCAGGCGTTGATTTGGAAACTTATCGAATCACTCCCCCGTCGTCTAGCTGCTGTGCGTCGGCTAGGCGTTGGTATACATCGTATTAAATACCAGACGCAGTGCATCATCTTCATCTATGTATCTTGTAATTAAATTAAACTTGACTGCGCAATCTGCATTTGAAGTTGGGTATATGCAAGACAGGTGTCAAAAGTGGTGGAGGTGGTTCCAGACCTATGACCTATAATCTTACCTTCAGCTGCGCAGACATTAGCTACTACCAAACTGTTTGGCTCAGCGTCATGTTCGCCAGACGAGCGACGCCTTGGGCTCTGAACTATGTTATTCTTAAGAAATAATCAGAGATACATTTAATATTAGCTTATGGAGCTTGGATGGGAGCACGGCACGATCGAGACTCATTGCGGATAGATATACTTGAGATAGACAGCTGCGTCGGGAGTATTTGCGTTGCGAAAGGTACATGGCAAGTCGCCGACAACTATGGATAGTCTAGCCAAAGCGTGCTCAGAACGTCGTGTTAACAGTTATGGTGTATACTAATGAGTTCTATGGAATATAATTGACATAATTGCCATGAGGTTCTTGAGTATCATCACATCTCATGCTGTTCGATAGATTCTGTGTCCCACCACTTCGCCAAAGCCGACGCACTGCACACATCGTTCTTCCTACACCATCTCACGCATTCAATCACGATATAGCACACGCAGCGCCATCTACTATTCAAAGGCCAAAGAGCCAGGCAAATTTGAAAAGGACGCTGGGTGTATCTTCTACGGAAAGACTATCTTCAGTTCGGAAATGGCTGAGAGGTGAACCAAAGAGCTCCTTCAACTAGCTACACACATCCTAACCCGACTACCCTACATCTTGGAGCATCAAAACAAAATACGTCTAAGGCCCAACGAGCCCATGACTGAAAGACTGCTTTCAGACAAACCTCGTTAGTTTCATCTACAACTATCTTCAAACTTACGTACAGGTTCCTCCCCCTATCATTAGTCACAGAAACATGACGCACTCGTACCGCTTCTAGACAAGGCTCCGGCAGTCATCAACCGTGAACTAAATCAGCACTTATCATCTGGTGATACTAGGGGCACACGGAGACAGCTGATATCACAGCACCTGCCAATCTCAGCTGGTACGGGACTTGGCAATAGCTTCGCACAGTTAAGAAAGCCACATTCGCCCAGTGAGCGGAAGGCTTCCGTGATGATAGTGCTGCCGAACCCACTTCCCCAGATTCTAGAAGCTGCAATACCACCCCCGCGGGCAGTAGCGATCGCCTTCACAGGAAGTATTCCAGACAGCTGCCCGAAGTGGCTTCCTGCGGCTCATCTCCTGCTTCTGGGCTAGCCCGCGTGCGCCATTACATGATCGGCGCGTCAGGTCTCGCAGCCGCTTGCCCCACGCGCATCCGATGCACCTGGCCTGGAAAAGCTTGTCTGATGGTCGCCCTCGGTCGCTACCGACCCAGAGATAAGTGATTGTGCTCGTTGCGAAGGGATCTTTTGATCGAGCGTGTCTCCACATTCGGCTGCCAAGGTGGGAGGGATCGACATTTCGAGATAGGCTTTGTGGCCGAATTCCGCACCCTAACCGTCCGATCCCGATGAGGTGCAGCAAACCCTGCAAGCGGTCGTAAATCACACATTGAGGCACTTTGGGGCTAGGAACGGAAGGTCCTGGAGGCATAGCGGTCTGGCTGGATGATAAGACCTCGGTTCCTGCATGTTGGGTCTGGTATTGCGATGCAGGGGCACTTGCACCTCGGCGGGAGGCCATGACACATCAATATCCAAATCAGTCAGTTGGCGGCGACTAACCACAACCCCCCGGGGCGGTTTTCCTCCAGCCCTTGGCTTCATTTCCGTGGAGTAAAGGGGCAAAGAATGCGGGGAGTGGAGATCCCCAGATCCTCAACAGACTTGGTGGAGAATCGTCCAGCTGATGGAGGACGACTTGTCATGGGAATGTCACCGCATCATGGTGTCATCTGTGCATCCCATATCTAGATACTACCGTACTTTCTATCAAAAGGAACCTGGGACTTTTGCTGGAAGAGGGCAAGCCCCCTGGACCAATGCGAGAAGGGTTCAACGTCCCTGAAAACGGGGAAACCGGTGAGGCGATGCGACGCTGAGTTTCATTGAGATAGCTCTCCTGATGGCTTCAACTGCTGTCACGGGAAGCGGAGCCTTTACGACATGTGGCAGTGCATGACAATAATGGTTGGGCATCGACGCTATACAACTAGTTGATTCGTCCAAGCCCGCTCCAAAACCGCCAGTCTAATCAGCTTGATTTCAAAAAAAGTCTACGTGGCGTGAGCGTATCCAATTTGACCATGACGGCTTCAGCTGGCCAAATGGCGGGACAGGCGGCAGTACAGTCGGCACCACAACCGTCATTGCCGGCCGGCGCCAAGTGTCTGGGGAATTGAGACTAACAAGTTCATGACCATGTCCGTGAGTTGCCCCTTGTCGAATTCTTTAGTCAAAAGGACCATACTATTACGTGTTGGAATGCTGGGTTTGACACGTGAAGTCGAGGTTGTTGGAAATGGGCATGAGAAGCCAGTTAGCGGCGGCCGGGTTTGCGGGGAAACCTGGCTTTACTGGAGCTGGCCTCAGCCTTCTCCCACAGTGAATTTAGCCTCCCGACGTTCATAATTCCGGACGAAACGGAAGCCTTCAGTACCCGACAAGTCTCCTGACAGTGGCTGGGCGCTGAGCTGATGTTGTATATCTCGTGTTCTGCTTTACGGATCCCGTGTTGAACCAAACCCTCGACATTGGGACATGCCAGCCCATTAAAGATGACGACACCTTGGCGAAGAATGGTGAATGGAATACGAACAAGCTTTTGAGATCGTGAACGTGTAGACCTCAGATTCTCAATCCACTTTGACCGTGGTGGCCATGGACGCGCTGCCGCTAGATGCCGGGGTTTTCGCCGAGAGGAGCAATAGAAAAGTAATAAATCGTGGGGAGTGGCCTCGCCCCTTAGCCTCTGATTCGCCCAGCCCTCGTTGATGACAGCAACGTAACATTTGCCTCCAACTTGGGTGGACCGCATGATGGAACGGTGAGGGGCAATGGTATTTGGAGCAGGGCCTGTTTGTGAATCCGTGAGAACAGGGTCGCTTTCACAAGCCGAGGATGGATGGTTCAGTTATCGGGACAACGGGGATCAAGACCAGAGCTCACGGCTTGTTCGTGCTCGGTTCCGCATACTGAGCTGTTTGAGCAATTGACTTCGGTTACTTGGATCTAGTCGCTTGCAAGCCAGCGCCTGATTAGCGGGAGGGCTCAGTGGGGGGTCAAGTTTCCGCCCCTGTCGGTGAAGCACCACTCTCGACCAGATCGCGATGCCGTAGCCACCATCGGCCCGTGGGAGACGTTGTCTGAATTTCGGGTGTGGTGGAGGTTGATGGAGGACGCCGAGTCCTTCGGAGTCCCCCGCAATGTAAATAGGCGATTCGTCTAAACGCTTCCTTGGGCAAGGATACTGCGTAACGGATCACAGACGGAAGCAGTATCTGACTAGGTGTATCCTCATATCCGAAGGCCGGTTTTCCGGAACCGCTTGGCTCCACCGTTATCCTTGACCATGGTGGATTGTGAAAGCTAGTTCCCAGTCAAAGCGGGTTCATCTGGGGTTTCTCCATTATACCAGAAAAGCCAAGCAGTATGGTTGTGTTGGGTGTTTGACCACTTCTACGGCGGTCAATGAAGCGACGTCTACGGCGGATTAGGTTGATTGGCAGGAACGCGGCAATCCTTGCTTGGTGGCAGGGCTTTTTGCAATGTACGAGGCTTAGACCTTGGGCCGGGCTTCCATGCAGCATCGTTCGGTCCTTCTAACGCACGATTCATCGCCTAGCGTCTGTGCCCAGGCCCTAGTCATCGACTGGCTTGGAATGCCACTATGACCCCCGTCGTCCCCGCAGCAAGCCGGTCCCTGCTAGGATGCCCGGAGGCAAGGTTGTGTGGTGAGGGGAAGAGCCCATTGCAGCAAGTGAGACGCGCCGGTACTCGTCTCTGTCTCGCGGCATTGGACCACCACGTTTGCTTGCTGTTCACCACCTGGAGAGCTTGCAACAAACAGGTTGCATCAGCCACACAAAAGTGCTGCTCTGATTGGCATGTCCTGCAGTAGGTCCCAAATGCGAGGGATCCGAAAAGATAGCACAGTGTTCTGCAGCGTCCCTGTGGAAAGCTGCTGGGGGTTTGGTGCTAGGGTCCTCGTGTGCCTGTGCTTCGTCTCATGGCCATCCATGATGGATTGACCACGAATGAGAACCGCCCAGCTGGTTCGTCTGAGGCAAGCGAACCCAACCTTGAATCGAAGCGGGGACAACCCCAAGCGCCGTTGTGGATGGCATCAGGGGCATTGATAAGGTGCCAGCCTCCAAGCTCCTTCCCTCCTCCAGCCGACGGATTGGAATCTCATGCGAGGGGAAACATCACAAGCCTAGGACAGCCAGGGTCAGGAATAGCGTCTGCAATCCTTCACTCACATCGACAGGTTCAGGCCAAGAGGACCCCCACTGCGAGTGGTTTTGCCTGGCGTGTTTCATGGGGTCGCCCTGGTGCCCTGGAAGAAGTGCTGCCTTGACGTACGGTAGTAAGCTGGCATCCTTCCTATCCTTGAGCGTAGGATCGGCAGTCTCGCTGTCGCCGATGGGATTCTGCAGCACACGAGTGGTTGACGGGATCTGCCTCGGGCGATCACTGCCAATACGAGGCTGGCATCAGCAACAGTGCTGGTCCCTTCACGATTGTCGGGACCGCCCGTACGGAGCTGGAGGTAAGGTAGATTCAACGACTACAGAGCTGACATGGATCCTGTCCAGAAAAGGCCCGAGGTGAAGGACAGGAGGTGTCTGCCGCGTATGTACGTGGGGAACCAACTTGCACCGACTTGCACCGACTTGCGCCAGCTTGAACCAACACGGTGAGAAATGAGATGGTGGCTGCTTAGAATTGGCAGATCGGAGGTCGGCGCCGTTAGATGCCGTCTCACCGGCGGCGTGTCGACGGCGGGAGAAAAAGAAGCTGTGTGGAAGACGACCGTCTACCACGTAACCGCGTTGGCGTGTTCCTCTTTTCAGTGCCACCCAAAGCATTAGCAGGAGCGCCGGCGGCAGCATTCGTCATCCGCGATTGGGCAACGAACCAACAGACCCTGGGTTGATTGCTAGGGTGTCAAGGTTCTAGAAATGTGGCCGTCACGTCGATGGGCAACGGGTGGGTAAAGTCGGGGAAGGCTGACGTGCCAATGCACGATAGCTGCAGAAAAGTGTCGTTGAGTGGTGGGCGGCGCACACTTCCCGGACATGAGCGGCTCTTCGCAGCGAACCCAGGCAGCCCCTCTCAGCCCCTCACGGGTGTGCAGTGTGCTGGCAAGGGTTGGCGGCTGGAGGGCAGGAGTTCCGGTGATGGGGTGACACGAGAGCCGGGCAGCCAGCTTCCCTGAGGAGCCCTGGCTGGTTGCGATAGGAAGTGTGGCAAGGACTGCGCTTCTGAGTGGTTGGCATACATCATTGTGATGGCTGCAGAGCGAGTGCTCAGATGACGAGAGCGGCGTGCGCGTGTGGCGTGCAGGATGGTGTCTCTGGCAGTGTCGCACATCACGCCGCCCCAAATAGCCACACAGGCAAAACATGCTGAAGGCCGAAGGATTGGGGAGTGGCTCCCATGATCGTCAATCCCGTTGTATCGTGGCTCCGATCGAGTGTGGCACAATCCTCGTTCCCTCGCCCGCCGGCTGACGTGAAGCCCTGACGCTGCGAGACTGGTCAACTAGATCCACGCGTGTGCGATTGGTTCCCTCCCCACTATCGCGCTCCGTCGCTGGGGTGGTGCCCTTCTGGAAGCGAACGAGAGAATCCCATTCACCCGGCGTGAACGTGCGTGTCCCTGTCTCGGTCTCGGGAGGCCCTGTGCTATCGTGCGTCTAGACTCCCGCCCATTCGTGCACGTCCTTACACTCGGTGGGAGCGTAGTCCCCAGAGGTCGGAGAGAGCAAGTTGTGAGTCCATGAATGATGTAAGTGGACCGACGATCCTGGGAGGCGACCAGCCCAGCAAGATTGCCAGGATATGTTGCGTCTAGGTGGAGTGGGGAAGCGGCCGATGTGGAGGGTGCGCGAGGCGCTAGGGGTACGTACTTGGCATAGTCAGCGGCTAGAACCAAACGGGGCTAGCGCTTTGAACGGCGAAGACTGTTGGAAGGATGCATAGAAGCTCTTAAGGACGCCAGTGGTGCCAGGATGTCCACCAGGACCCCGCCGCTGCGGACCCGGGGCACCCGTAGAGCAGCTTTTGGGGTGGGACACGAGCCGGCCGAAGAAGCACAGTGAGAGGCGCCCGCTGCGAGCCCACTACAAAACTCGCAGAGCCAGTGGGAGCCGTTGAGAACCGCTGGAGGCTACTAATGGGCCCGCCGAAGGGCAATGGCGCGGTCACCGTGTTCGTGTCCCCGGGGCTGGATTTTGTCCGATGTCCGTTGGTGCCGTTGTGGCCGTGAACATTGGCGCGATCTTTTTTGCCATGATCATGGCGTGAGTGCACATGGCCAGATTCCTCCCGTGCCGGCCATGGTTATCCGGCGAAAATAACGACATTCCTCGCTCGCCCTGCGGTGAGGGAAGCCAGAGCCACTTCCGGGCCGTCCTCGTCGGTGGCTCGGAGGTGTGTTTGCGCTGGCGAGAACCCATGATAGCTGCGGACGAATCTAATAAGGTGCTCCGGTGTGCATTGGTTCGTTGCATGGTTCCACCAAGATCAGGCTGGTAATGTAACCAGACTGTCACCAGGCTAGCCCGGCAGGTCGGTATAGACACGGAGATGTCTAGTGGACTGGGACCTGATGATCCCAACTTGCCTCCCGCCGGCGGTCTTTCTCATTAGCCACCAGTTGTGAAGGATTTTCCAGGTGGCGGCGCCATTGCCTGATGAATGACGAGCGAGCCCATACCGAGTTTTCATGGGCCGACCTAGTTCGGCCCAACGCGGCGTTTTTATGTTTTGGCAAAATCGAAACAGGGAGACATCACAGCCATGCATTATTAGCAGTGTAGGAGGCGAGAACCTAGCAAGCCACGGTTAAGCGGGAGGGAGGGAGGAGGGGAAGAATTGCCGCCTCGGGGGAGATCGATGCAATGAACAACGCTGGTTTGGGGTGGAGTCTTCCCTGATACCCAATCCCACAACGCGGTAGGTGTAGTCGGTGGTGGTGGTGATGATGGTTGTCGTAGATTGGCAGCGCAGGCGGCCAGGTGGGTTGTGTTGGTGAGGTGAGGTGGGCTCTTGCAAAAGGTCCGGAGTTGCGTACCTTAGTACGTACGTAGGTACCCACGGAGCCCTGGGAGTGGATTGCTTTAGCGCTCGTGGACGCGCAGCGGATGATTTAAGGTGCACCCGGCGGCTTTTGACATGCCTGCGTCTGGTGTCACCCAGTGGGACCAGCTGCCGGCCTCTGCTGTGGCTACGGCGCGATGCTGGCTCCATTAGCTGGCTCGATTAGTTGGGGTACGAGAACCGCAGAAAAAGAATCTTCAGATAGACAGCGCTGACCTGCAAGGGGCTTATCTTGTCGCTGCGCGGATGGAATCGACAGGGCCGTTGGAAGACGTGACGTTGAATTAGGTTCGGATACAAGCGGCTGCACTATGGCCGCCATTCTTCGGCGTTTCCGGGTCCCCGCCCCCAAGGTGCGAGAGAACACCGGCTCTGAAGCGTGAGAGGGGAAGAGAAGAAAAAAAAACCCTCTCTTCTACCGTTTCCAATGGCCTTCCATGGCGTCCGCCGTTTACGTAGCAGGTGAGACGGTACCTGGCCTAGTTCGAGGCTTATCTTGCCTCTTTGATTAGTGTGGTGTGGTTGGTAACCAGTTTTCTTGTGGCTTTGGTTGTTACTATGAGGGTGGGATCGTCAGAGAGCCAAGGCGAGGCAGGCAAGCAAGGCAGGCTTGCCAAGCCCAAGCAGCGAGCGAAAGAGAACTGAGACTGAGACGGAGACGGAGACGGAGACTGTGCGAGGGAGCTGGAGCTGGGGCGAAACGCCGTCGAAAGGACCCGAAATTCCCGTCGGCTAGTTCCTTTGTTCTCCCGTTCATCGTCACCTTGGCCCCTGTGCCCTTGTCTGCCCCCCTGCCAGTTCGTGCATCTCATCTCATTTATCACCCATCCCCTTGAGTATCGTCCCCGACTTGGCACCCTATCCCCTTCCCAGGACCAGCCCCCGATCCCGACCCCAATTCGGAGGAAAACGAGTGTGGTTTCATGGGCGATTGGAGGGCAAGCACTGGCATTGAGTGCATCGTCGGAGGCCGGAGCACAAGGTATGGAAAAACACCCCGAAGACGAGGACAGGGTGAGGGGGGATTGCACTTGTGCCGCCAGCCTCCACTGCTGACGGACAACCCATGTCCAAGGGGCACCCGGGCATATGTTCGGTACCGGCCCCAGGCCTACAGAGTACGTGCATCCCTCAGGTCCGTCAGCTAGGACCCCGACTAGATGTGCGTAGTGCACCCAAGATATGGATCGAGTTGAGGGTATGAGGGTAAAGCTACGAGCGCGGAGCAGCGATGGTACAACGCTCCATGACGGCGGCGCCGCTACAGCATGTACCGGGCGGCCACTAGCCCCCCAAAGGCGCCTTAGCCGGGGGTCCCCTAACCACCGCTCTTGGGCCCCGAAGCCACTCGCAGTGGGGCCTACGGAGGATGCTTGGGGCACCAGCTACCCCAAGGTACAGGGGGCTGCTGGCCTGGCAGACGGCGCGGTAGGTACATGCTCGGGCTAGGTCCTTGCCGCACATGCCT
>JAANBB010000327.1:0-46828 GCA_014621425.1 Cylindrodendrum hubeiense
CTGGCGCGTGCCCAGCGGCGAATCAGAGGGGAGGGCAGGGCAGCGCAGGGGACCGGGCAGGCTGGTACGCGCTGGACGGAGCTTGGGCGGAAAAGAGAGAGTTGCAGAGACGAACATCCGGGGGCGGCTGTGCAACGAGAGCATAGGGATTGGGCCGACTCGGAAAGCCGGAGAGCCGCAGCGGTCGACTGCCAAAGGCCCAGAAACCGGATGGTGGTGGGCCGACGACAATTTCCGTAGCCGCTGGGTTTGGGGCAGTGGTGGTGCGACGGGCGGAAAGAGGCAGAGACACGGCGGACGGTTTAATATAATTATAATTAACCTGGGGCAGGTCTTTTACGGGAGCAGCGCTGGCTGGGCGAGTGTCTGGAGTGTCTGGAGTCTGTGTTTGGACTCGTCTTGCCGTGTAAGCGCCCGTCGCATTAGACGCCCGGCGGTTAGGTTTTGGTCTGGTCTGGGGGGCGGCCAGCCCAGGGGCCGGGGTGTCGGCGCCTTACGAGAGAGACTCGGTCCCGCTGCTATTCTGGCCGCTGCTATTCTGGTGAGGCGGGAAATTGGGCATGCTCGGTGTCGGGTCTCTGCAGGCGCTTACGAGAGGTGAGGGTATCCGGACGGATCAGCGCAGGTGCAGCGCGGAGCAGCGCCGACAAGCCAGACAAGTAATGAGTGCAGCGGCGGCAGAGGCAGAGCGGTGGAGAGGGGGACCGGCGTAGACCCTGACAGGACTCATGCCGGGGGAGACGGGTGGCGGACGAACAGGTGAAGGACGGGGATCTGGCGACGACAAAATCGACACGCTCTGGTTTGTCGGATGTGGTCGTCGTTCGTGGTTCACGTCGTTCACGTCGTTCACGTCGTTCGCGATCTTGGCCAACAACCAACAACCGCGTCGCCGCTGGGTCGGTCGAGCAACCCTCACCGTGACCGCGTCTTTTGCTCCAAGTTCTAGCGTACCTAGGTACCTGGCAGGCTAGCGCACCAGGCGGAGAGGAGGGACCCGTCCGGACCCCGGCAGGCTGCATTGCCGTCATGTATCTAAAAATGAGTCATAGGCGCCGGGCCATTCAGCGGCCAGGCCTGTGCATCAATCAGCTCAAGCCCAGAAGCTGCTTGGCTTCTTGGGGAGCTTGCCAGACATGGGGCACGACGACTAGCCCGGCCAGGGACACCGGCTTGACAGGGACACACAGAGCCAAAAAAGACCAGGACGTGGTCCGTACCGTGTGGGGGGCGCGCCGGCAGGGGACTCCGCACTGGCCACCTCCCGCGCTTAGGGTGCTGACGGGCACAGTGTGGATTCCCGGCGGCGAATAGGGGGGCCGAATCGGGTAAGCAGCCCAGAGCTAGGGCCTCAACCACGACGGCACACCAGATCCACTTGGAAATCGCATCGCATCCACATGCGCATCGGCATCCACAACCACATCCACTACGACCTCATCCACTACGACGACATCCACCACCACCGTCAGTCAAGCTACCCAGGCAAGCCAGGTATGTACCCACACTCGCGCGCGTGCGGGTACCTCCATGCACACTACACCACCCACCTTACACTGCAGACTGCACGCTGCAGACGGTACGGCGACGGACGGACTCTTGCTCTCTCTCGTACACGGGCGGACGCTACGTGACGTGGAGAGCAGCAGCCCTGCCTGCCTGCGCGTGCGCGCGCGTGTGTTTCTACACGTCGTTTCAGAATGGCCTCTTGCGCTCTCGCGGGTCCGTCGCAACATGGGCCCCGACCCGCGAGTGGGCTGAGTGAGAGCGAGTGGCCCATCTCCAAGCCCATCCCTGGGAGATGCCCATCGCCAATCCTTTCTCGCCGCCTTCGAGGATAAGAAGACGGCCTCTCGCCCCCCGGCCTGCTCACTTCTTGTTCATCGTCAGCCTGTCCTTTTTCAGTCATCCCATCTTTCTCCGGGGAAAACCAACCGCCTTTTCTTTATTATTATTATCGCTTCGATTTCTTTGTTTGTCTAGACTGGGTCTGGCATATCGCAACAGGCCTCTTTCCTCCCGTCCGAATCGAACCCTGTCCTAGTTAGCCCTTGAGCCCAGAAAGACGCTGTGCGTTCTCAGAGCTTCACAGCCCATCCCAACCAACAGCAACAGAACAGTCCCTCACCGGACTCCTCGTTCGTGTCTACTCCTATTATTGTTCGACTATTGTCTCCGCAAGAGCTGGTCTCTCGCATCACCCTTGGCACGCAACCCCATTACAACTTAATAACACCCCTCAAAACGCCGCCACCATGTCTACGTATGTTGCTTCCTCATCCTCAACTTACACCAACACCATGACTAACAATAACACAGTCTGGCAGTCGATATGCCCTTCGATTTCACCTTCCCCTCAGCATCCATTGAGCGACCCAGCCCTCCTCCCGTCATGAGCTCATTGCCCTTTGACCCTGCTATCCTCGAGATGGCTTACAGCCACGCTGCCGGTCACATGTCTGGTCACTCTCGCTCCTCTTCCAAGACCTCAGTCTACTCGGCCGTCTCCGCCGCTGAGTCCGTCGCCGACTCACTCTGCTCTCGCCTCACCACTCCTCCTCGTGCCTCACCTCCCGTCCGTCATCACGGACCCATTCTCCTGCCCAAGATCCGCTCCCAGGACCAGAACATTGACGCCACTCCTTGCAACTACCGCATGACCACTCCCCCGGCTCCCCGGATCTCTCGCCATGCCCGCAGCTACACCAGTCCGGACTCCCTCAGCGCCATCTCCTACCACTCCCCCGCCCCAGTTTCCAATGTGCACCTCTCCTTCTCCAGCGAGCCCGAGGAGATGCCCTCGTCTCTACTCGCCTCTCCCGCCACTTTTGTCCGCGAGAACTCGGTCCCCTCCCACGCTCGTCGTGCCTCCAGCTGCAACCTCGATGCCTCCACCATCGACCGATATGGCTACCCGACCTACCGCCAGATGCCCGCCTACGCCCCTGTTGCCACCCCTCAGCAGCAGCCCGACTACGGCTTCCAGGTCTCCAACAGCTACAGCCCGCGAGCTCCCTCGCCCCTGAGCATGGCTGCCACCCCGGATCCCACTCCCTGCACCACCATCTTGACCTACCTCACCTCGTCCAACCCGGCCGCGTCTCTGGTCCGCACCATCTCCTTCCCTCTCCGGGATGCCAACACCAAGCACTTCTGGTGGGACGTCCGCGGCGTCCGCTCGTGGTCTTCATTCAATGCCACTTCGGTCCTCTCTCTGCCCGGTGCCTCGGCCCTCCTGACCACTCCTATCGCCGCGCCCCTTCTCCCCCAGCCTGGCTTCGCCTCCCGCCATCCCGAGACTGAGGCTGCCCTCCACTCCATCTACGCCTCATTCTACCTTCCCAAGCTCAACTCGGCTCTGACTCTCTCCTCCAACCGCCCTCTGCAGCTCTGCGTCCCTCCCAAGACCTCAGGCATGAACGACCTCCTCTTCGTCGCCAACGCTGCTGGTGAGTCGACCACCGCTGCCGCCATGTTCGGTGGTAAGCCCACAGCCCGCGTCGTCGGTCTCGTCCGCAGCTTCGACCGCTTCAACACTGGCATGCGCGTCGAGGGAAACATCAAGCGCGTCGAGTACCTCCGTGGCCTCTCCGCCATCCACCACGCTATGCGCGAGCATGGCTGCCGTTACGGCTTCATCCTGACCGAGATCGAGCTGGTTCTCGTTCGCAACGGTACTGAGGCCACCCCCTTCTTCGGCAACCTGGACATCACCTCCATCCAGCTTGCCGCCTCCGCCCCTGAGGGCGATGCCTCTACCCAACCCACATCCACTCCCATGACTGCCTGCCTCGCCCTCTGGGGTCTCTGCCAGCTGGCTGGTGACGAGACCCTCGCTGGCAACCCTCTCTGGCGCGCCGACATTGGCGCCCCCGCCGAGGGCACCCGCCGCAAGGCCCAGCCCCGTGACTCGTGGATGCCCCAGCCTCAGCTCGCTGAGAAGCGCGAGGCCAAGCGAAGCCGCGGCTGGGTCTGGCCCGAGGATGCCATCGGCCGCAAGGAGCTCGGCAAGCGAGGCGTGCGATACGGCGGTATCTGATTTGATCTCTCTTATTTATACGATTTTCTTTGTGTGGAGTGACGATCATGACATTGAACGACTGGATCGTCTTAATGACAGGCGTCCGTGATAGCTTAGATGAAAAGGAACACGACGGCAATGACTTAACTTGATTTGAAATATACTGTAATTCTCTTATTAATAACAAATGGCAAGGAAAAGGTCAAAGAACCACGTCAGATAGAAACCAAATAAAAAGTTCAAAACATACTTGACGCGTTCCCCAATGTGACATACCAATGGCGATAACCAACTACCTGTGAAGACGATAACATAATGAAACTTGAAATTAATTCCTACGACTCGTGGCTGATGTCTATTCATTCAACGCACATGTAGCACGGAAAAAGAATACGCAAAAGTGAAGACATCTGAGCGCACACTCCCTAGTAAGGCGTGGTAGTCCAAAGGATAAAGAAGATAAAATAAATGAACAAAACACACACAACATGGGACTTATAGACTTATCCGCTGTGTGGGTAATTTTAATTGTTGATTATCTTCTAAGTCTTCGGCGACAATCTCGCTTTCCCATCATCCATTAATGGCCGAAACATATAAGAGGACACAACGAATACCTCGAACCAACTGTCTTGTCACTTGATTCGTCCCCCAATGGGTGAACGAAATCCTCGGTGATGAACACACGATCTTTACCCTCCTGTGAATCGGAGCCCAGTGCCCGATATTTCTTCCAGAGGCTGGATGTTCCTGAGGCTGAAATAAAATTTAGGTATAATTCCTGAGCCAGAGATTGGTATCCATTATTATTTATTTGTATTTTTTGCTAAGAACCTACGGTACCTATGATCTCGAAGCGTTGTAAAAAAAAAAATCCACATATTTGATCGTTATGAGTTGTATCAGGCGACACAACGAGAGTTGGCCTCAGTAATGGTCGGGCGCTTGTCGGCGGCGCCCTCGTCCTCCTCGCCGCCGTCCCCCAACTCGGAGGTCCTCCCGTCTCCCTTCTGACCTTGGCCCCCGGACGCCAAGTACGCGCCCAGGTCGATACTCGGAACATTGTTGGCCAGCGTCTGAGACCCCATCTTTGAAAGTAGGTCTGGCACCAGTGCGTCGTCGTCGTCAAACAACGACTTCTTCTCCTCGGCGGAGAGGTTTCGCAGCCGATCCAACTCCTTCAGGGCATGAGCAATGCGGTCAATAGAGGCCGCCTCGGCCAGCTTGTCCACCTCCTCCTTACTCATTTCGTCTTGAAAGGATAGTTGACGGTGCTTCCTCTGTGGCTCTTTGCGTATGCGAGCACGGTGAACGCCCGGTGCCAGTCCTCGTGGTGAATGCCCCAGACGTACTCGAACCGGGCGTTGGCAATCGGGGGGACGTCCTGGCAGAAGTAGTTCGGGTTGTCCTGCACGACGCGGTAGCAGGCCGCCAGCGACGTCAGGGGTACGGCATTGCTTTTGATGCCATCTTCCTGCCCCCTCCAGGACCTCGGGAAGAACCGCGTCGGCGGCGCTCAGGATCTTGTCCTGTAGTAGCCCAATGTGTCCGGCGAGCGCCAGTCGGTTGTCGTGCGACGGCTCGAGCTCGATGGCAGTGATTTCCAGAGAGGGGGCCGTTTAGCCGAGTGTCCCTGATGATCGAGTATGAGGTTGACAGGATGTCATCCTCGACCACTAAAAGCGTATCGTGCTTAGGGTTCATTCGGATAGTCGGAGTAGAATCAGCACTGCTGGCGAACTGGTACCATAGCACACAGCGTACGATCTCGTCAACCGTTTTATTAACGAGGCGGAGGCGTTTGACAGTATGAGTGATGGTTTCGTCATTTAATCTCCAGTATGTCGAGACGACGAGAGGCGGAAGAGTTGCCGAAATGATCATTTCATGCACATCATACGGGAGGTGGTCAAAAGTCGCGGAACCCAGGCGCTGGGTAAGTAGCCACGAGTGCGTGCTAAATGTGCTCACGGGATCAGGAAGCGACCTTTCCAGCGAATGTGTACTTGGACCTGAACAAGCGGCGCAAGCTCATGCTGAACCCTTCAGATTGAACGCAAAGCGTTCTCAAGTGTTCATCATAAGGGTTGATGGATGGAGGCACAAGGGACTGGGGCACAAGGGACTGGGGCATAATGGACTGGGGTGCAATGGACTGGCGCACAAGGGAATGGGACACAAGGGACTGGGGCATGAGAACTGAGAGGCTGGGGGAAAGTGACTTACCGATATATATTGTAGTGTCCTGATTGACCCAGGAATCCACTGAGTTGGAGAGTAGTATATAAAGTTAATGAATAATATAAATGACTCCCCCTCCTTGAAGCTATAGGGGGACGGCGCCGCGGAGGCGGCCCGATGGAAGGGTTGAGAAGGAAAAGAAAGAAAGAAAGAGGAAGCTGGAGGCAAGGTGAGCTTGCTTTTATACTGCGCGTTGCTGTGTTTACCAGTCACCTTGTTTGTCAGTCACCTTGTTTGTCAGTTGATCTCATTGTGCCTAGTTATGCAAGTCCTTGCAGTCTGCCGCCTTGCTCCGAGACGTTTGTTTCGTTTTCATTCACTGTTGTTGGCTCCTAACACTTTTCAAACATGACGTCAGTAAATAGACACCAGCACAAGAGCACTCCCACCCGCACGGCCGCAACACCCCAATAACACACGAATACATCATGACTCAGGGTTCTAAGTTTGGCAAAATAGTAGCAATCATTATCACCACCCGTTCTGGGCAGAACTCGGTTATGTTGGCTCAACCCAAACCATTTATCTCAGGGGTTTCCCTCAGTTGACAACATAAATGAGAGGCACTTTCCAAGTTACATGTCGACGCCCTATTTCTTCCCAGTGTTCTTACACCAGCCTGCGAGCGACCATCTGCTAGACGGGGTAGTGTACATAACCTCATCAACTTCCAAGTCGGCATTCTTAAGTAGGGTTCGGGCACATGTTACTTATATAAGTTACGGTTATAGCTGCCAAGTTAGACATGTCACCAGCGAGGAAGAGAATCAAGGAAAGTTACTGCCTCTAAACAGTGTTCTTCAATAGCAGTTTACTCTCAAAGTCCATCTAGTACACGAAACTCGGAGCCAATCGGAAGGACCCTCCGCATCAATATGACCCTTATCGTACGGGGCCTTTTTCATCTGCCTTTCAACTGAGTGCAAATTAGAGACGCTTTATTATTTCTGTAAATGTCATGGGTAGTAATTGTATTATCGGTACGATCATGTCCACGCCGACTCTCGAAAGTCAGGACACCGTCTCGTGGGTATCAAATAACCAAAATCACAGCCATAACTTGTCGCTTTCGACTACTTCGCAAAGATAACTCGCCCCCCACTCTGGTTGCTCATGGGTGTCACCGTGTGCATCATCATTAAGCCGTAATAATATGACCCCAATTCTAGTCCAAAACACTCATTCATGTGCTCATCCATATCAAGAGAAACATTCCCGCTTACAAAGACTTCAAAAGCTTCTTCCAGAAGCTGGTTTGGCCCGGCACCTCGCCCCTGGTCACATCACCCTTTGAATCCAGATCTGTTCTCCTGCCGCTGTCGAGGTCGATCGACCAACTACGCTTGAGTGGGTCCTCGTTTCGCCAATATAGCTTGCCGCCCACGTAGATGACTGCGAACAGAGGAAGAAGGATGTAGGCGTCAACAAAGGTGCCGGCATCGAACGGTGACAGTGTAGTCCATCCCTGGACTAGAGCCAGGAAGATGCAAGCGCCGAGTCCGACATAGGAGAGGGCAGGATACCAGAGAGCCTTGTAGGGGAGTTCGCTGATGCTTCGGCCCTGGGCCACCCAGGCGCGTCGGAAACGGATATGAATGAGACTGATGCCGCCCCAGACGATGAAGGCACTGACGCCGGAGAGGTTGACGATGTAGGAATAGGCCTTGGAAGCGCCAGTAGACACGTTCATCATAGAGATGGCGCCAACAGCATTAGTAAGGAGGATTGCCCAGACGGGGACGCCCCTGCTGTTGGTCCATCCAAGGACCTTGGGGGCCTTTCCAGACTGAGCCATGTACAAAACAGTTCGAGAACCGATGTAGATGGAGGAGTTGATGGCGGATAAGCAAGTGATGAGAATAAAGGAGTTGATGAGATGAACACCTCCCTCCCAACCGGCAGTCTGGAGGGCAATCGTCATGGGGCTCTTCAAAGCCTTGGACTCTCCGTTGACGAGTCCGTCGGCATTCGCGGGGCAGGTGAGGCCGAAGAAGAAGGCGGATCCCATGTAGACGAAGATGATGCGCCAGAAGACTTGACGAATCGCCTGGGGAATAGCAGTTCCAGGGTTTCTCGTCTCGGTAGCGGCGATGGCAATAGATTCGACGCCGGAGTAGAAAGTCGAGCAGAAAACGAAGACGGTGGCGACGCCGCGGAAGCCGTTACCGTTGAAGGCGCCGGGATCCCTCCAGTAAGTAAACCCAAGCGGCTCGTCCTGGCCACGGAGACCTCCAGCAGCATAGACAATGGAGAAGACGAAATAAGCCGTGAGACCCAAAAGTTTGATGAGTGCCAGCCAAAACTCGGCCTCGCCAAACGCCTCAATGCCCAGCAGCTGGAAGCCCATGAACACGGTCCAAAATATCAGGAAATATCCCCAAAGAGGCACAACAGGCCCCCAGTAGGTCATGATGCTGCAGATGACATTGTATTCGTTGGCCAAAACGCAACCCCAGATCAAAAAGTAATTCCATCCAATGGCCAAGGCGAAAGACTTATCAACCATGCGCTCAGCTAGGGATATGAAGGCTCCGCCGCCGGGGTAGAGGGTTGTCACCTCGCCGAGGGACTGCATGATTGAGAAGGCGATGATTCCTGTGCCAAAAGAATTAGTTTTTGCTTTGAGATGTCATGTATCATGATTGCGCCTCGGCGGGAAGCGGCGCCATCTTCATCTCGTCTTATCTTGTGAGATCTCATGTTGTGAAGTGCGGTCTGACATCTCATGAAGCCACGCATTTCTGTCTCTGAACCACGACGCCTTTTCCCAACGGTCTTCATTTCTTCGCGCAAAAAAACGTACCGATAACTCCAAAACCGATGATGAGGGAGGCTGGACCTCCACTGTTTAGCGCGCCACCGGCGCCAACAAGTAAGCCGGGTCCGATGATGCCAGCAAGGGCCATCATGGACAGATGGCGATTCTTGAGACCTCTCTTGACACCAGAATCAGGGTCGACGGAGGCATCATCGGAAAAATCCAGGCGGGGCGACCCGGATCCGTAGTCGAGGCCATCTTCGGCGGCGAGGATCCGCGGATCTTTACTGTGCGACATGGTCGCGGGTTGTCGATGCTGCTGATATTGATTCAGACAGGTGGGGAGGAGACGTTGAGACGAGTCAAGAACAGAAAAGCCGAGCAGCGGGCAGGGCTAGCAGGTGCCTTTTATATAAAAAGCTTGAGCTGTATGAGATTGAAGAGAGAAAAAACCAAGATAGGTTTGCGGTACGTTGGACGCTGGGGCAACAATGGCATCACCAGGCTCCGCCTGACTAACGCAGGCAGGCGTAAAGGATGCAAAGCCAAGGATCGACCCCTCCTCATCCCCCATATATTGCCCGAGTTTGCCTAGGTCTGCTTGGGTCTGCTTAGGTCTGCTCTGGACCACCAACACCCCAGCTGCTCGCAGGGTGCTCGCAGGGGTTGCGGGTGAGATATTATTGACTGTACGGAACCAGTCAGCACCAGTAGCACCGAACGGATCGGATCTGGATGGGCCATGTGGATGGATGTGGATGGATGTGTCATGCTAATAAGCTGCACACTCTAACCCTCAAATTAGCCGACTGGATGGGCGCTGGACGGGTACTGGACGGATGCTGTAGCGAGTCCCTCTCTATCTGTGATATCGGTCCCTTGGCTTCGGGATGAACACCCCCACACCGCCGTAGCACACACTACAGATCGCCTTGCATGTGGCTTTCTTCCCTTGTGAGCCGAATTCCCCCAGGCCATTGGATTGCGTCCCGAGAAACAGCGCCAGGACTGCCCAGCTGGAGCGCGCCATCGCCGCCGCCGATCACGACATCGCCGACCCGGGACGAAAAAGAGTTCGCAAACAGCCAACAAGTGGGGGGCCCTAGCGCAAAACACGGTTGCGAAGCGGTGGATCCGCTGGAGAAGGGCAAGCTTCGAGACACCATGACACCCTTGCCGTCGTTTACTCAGGCTCTACGACCGGGTTCAGCCAAGCCTTGTGAATCTGAGACGGGAATGGACAAGCCTGGCCTGGAGCCCGGGGGAAGCGGTCGTCGACGAGATACTATTTGGTTATGGTTTGCTGATGGAATCGATCATGCCATCGTTCCCCAGATGGCGAGAGGCAATGCGAAAGTCAATGGCGATGGCGATATTGGTCATGGCTTGCTGTAGGCGATGTGGCATCCAATTAAACATCCATGCCGACCACCCGTGCTCAGCTCTGTCGGCCCGTGTTCATTGGCAATACTCCTCCGTAAACGTTGACAAGACTCAAGAGAGTCGTAAGCGAAGCCGGTTGAAAAGTTGAAAATATTTCTCTTCAATCACATCTGCTGTCCTTTTTCGCAGCCCGGACCGCCCTGCGAACTCATCGCTCCCCCTGCCGTCCTCACCCCGGGCCATCGGCTTTCATGTGCTTCCCTCGCCCATCTGACCGTGGGGCCGGTCCGCCGATGGTCCCCTGAATCCGATCCAAGGCTCCGGTATGGTGCAGCTGGCACGAGCCAATCCCGGTGGGCGAAGCCATTCTCGGCAGGTCCTGCTAATGACTGAGGCTAGTGCCCGTTGTGGAGGGCGGGCTCCCCATCTCCCATCAGCGGTTCAAGACAACTCCAGAGATCAACCCATGAGTTCATGAGAGCTTTCAACTGCCCACTGATGATCACTGCTCTATGGTATATTGCTCTCAATTTTGGTAAACTACTAAGATGACTGGTGGTGAGAAGGCGTAAGGATTTTTATTCCATGCCACACGGTGTGTATCTACGGTTCAAGCACCCAAAGAATCGCTCGTCACTCGCCATAGCGCTATTCATCATATAGTCATGTCCATCGCCACAAAGCTCATATCTCAACATTTCCAAGAACCTCCTCAAATACCTCCAAGTTCCCTTCATTCCTCTTATCAAACACAGCAAACCACACCTCCTCCCACCAACCGCCCTTGAACTCAGTCTCCTTCAGCACCTCCAGCCAACAGTTCGCAACCTCCTTTGGGGGGTTCCTGAACGCTCCGCATCCCAATGCGCCCAGCACGAGCAGCCCGTGGTCCCGCTGCGCCGCCATCCTCAGACACAGTCGCATCTTGGTCTTTGTGAGTTCTCGATCCGAAGGCCGCGAGTAGACCAGCTTTTCGACGGTGCCGCCCGGGGTGTCAAAGGTAATCCTATCGACGGGTGGAACACGCAGGCCGGCGATGCTCAGCACGCTCATGACGGGGAGGTCTGCTACGCTGACTTCTGGCATGAGAAGCTTGTGGCCGGAGTCCTGGTCGGAACGGATGACGACCACGTCTGGAGTGTAGATGCCCATGCGCTGCTTCCACGGGTAATATCGTCGGTGTAGGGACAGGTAGAGGGAGCTGCGGTAGCACAGCGCCTCCTCCTGAGCACGCGCACCTTTCAGCCATCCTCCACCAGGGCTGACGTTGCTGGCCATGTTCAACACGGCGACGCGACCAGATGCTGGGGGTTTAGAAGCCGCAAGCGTGATGGCGGCGTTGAAGCTGTCATCATTGACAATTTTGATGGTGGTCTTGCCCGACGGCGTCCGCTTGGGGCAATCCACGACCTTGAGCGGCGGGGTCGAATCGTAGTAAAGAGCCTCGGACCTGCTGGCGTGAATGTTGGGCAAGTCCTGGAGGATATCGGGGAGGACAGTACGTGTCTCCTTGGCGACGGCTGCAAGCTCAGCGCCGCGCCTGAAGCTGCCCTTATGTCTACTGCGCGACGATTGCGAATACTGCGACGGCTGTGAGCTAGCCGGCTCAGCTGGCGATGATGTCGGGTTTGCTGATGAGGACGGCGCTGGCTGGGAGGGCCTGGACGAGGGTTTCTTAGACAGCCAAGTATCCAGCGTTCCCTGGCCAGATGAAGATGCCATGCTGGGTTTGGGTCCGAATTTTTCGAAAATCTTCAATCCGTTTAACGAATTTGGAGAGATGTGAAGTACTGGTCAATTTATTGCGCGTTTTGACTCTCTTTTTCTCAAGTCATGCCAGCCGTTTGGTGTTGTAAGAGAGAGCAGGCGTGAGCCAACTCAAGCAGGCACCAGCAAGCCCATCAGTCACGCCGGTGACCTGGAACAGGCTAGTCACACCCCGTCCTCACCTTCAGCTGCAGCTTCAATCAACACGAACTACACCAACTCAAAAGAAAAAATATGCAAATCCGTGTTGCGGGTCCCCAAAATGGCGAGTCCTCGCTAGTACTATATCAACCGCATGACTCAATAATATTTTTACTATTGTACATCGTTTTGTTCCATATCCTGTGATGGGGTATCTCCAAATCACTACGAGCCTGGTAGTACAGTTTATACATAGAATCTAAGAGGGAGACGAACACATGCAAACACATTCAAATGCATGCAGCCGTATCCTTCCTCCGTCTTGGCAAGACCCTGCTCATGCCGGAGTCTTGATCGCGCCCTCTGGAACTGCGTCTCCGGCCTCAAACTTTCTTGGGATAAGTCCTTCAGCCATGTCAATAGCGCCCTTCATGTCATTCTTGTTGAATAGGAAGAGTCCCTGGATCGCTGCCGTACTCGTGTTCCTGTTTGATGGCTTTCCGTCAGGTCCTTCACCAAACAAGCCGAGCTCGTCAAGTCGAACAAGGAAGCGCTCCCGACCAGAGTGGTCCACATCCACATCTCCATAGAAGCGATCCCACATCTGCGCGGCTTGGAATCGAGTTGCCTCTCCAATACGGAGCATCATGTCCACTCGGCCAGGCCTTATCAGTGCGGGATCAAGACGGTCGACGTGGTTCGTAGTCAGGAACGCAATGCGCTCTTCCCCGGCAGCAACTCCGTCGAGAGCGTTCAGAAGACCTGAGAAGGTTACCGTAGCACCGTTGTATCCATCAGAATCCCGCTGCCGTCGGTTGACAAATGCGGCGTCCGCGTCCTCAAGTAGTAGCAGACTCCTTTTGGGTAACTTAGTCAAAAGGTAGGCCAGCTTGTCATCCGTCATTCCCATCTCGCTGAGGTTGATCATGGCGACGCTAAAATCCAACTCTCCTGCCAGCGCCTGAATGAAAGATGTCTTTCCACTTCCGGGGGGGCCGAACAACAAGTATCCTCTCCGGTAGGGAATTCCTCGGTCGACATACCACTGCTGGCGTTCCATAAAGTCCTTCACATCGGCAACGACTGACTCCTTGACACCCTCGTCCAGGACCACAGAAGCCAGCGGTCGCTTCTTTCTAGGGTCGCCGAGAGGCACCCAGTCCATTCCCCGAGCCGAGTATACAACTGTCTTGCCCTCGTTCGCCTTGGCTGCCAGTCTGTGTGCCTCGCTGAAGACGTCCTCAAAAATATGTCGGTGCGACCAGAGTGTTGTCATCTGGAGGATCTCGTGCGGCTCGCCCGTGTTCATGTTGGCTGTGTTGTGCTTCTCTCGGTTGACGGAAATGTATGCGCTACCGAACTTGACGATATGTCGACCATAACCGGGCTGGAGGAAGAAATGCGCTTGCGCTGGTCCGCTGACGCCTGGTGTTCGTGACGCGGTCGTCGTTATTACCGACAGGTTGTGGATTCGAGTGAGACGAGAGGCAATAAAGCCCGGGTTCTCGCGGGGTTGGGAAAGCCAGGCGAGGATCCATGGATAGGCAGGATCCTGCTTGCTGATTTCGACATTGACGAGGAGACGACGCCGGGCAGCTCCAAGGGAAGCTATCGCGCCTTTGCGAGCAAAAGCTGCGACAGCGCCGAGGGAGGCGAGGCCAATGCCACCCGCAAAGAGCGGGTTGTCGAAGAGGGCATTGATATTGAACAACGACGCCGAGGCTGCTTCAGTCGACATGCCTGTTCTTTGGGAGCTGTCGAGAGATGTAGACTTTGGGTGAAGCGGCCGAGATGGAAATCCGGAATGCTGACTAAGCGACCAATTGAAAGCTGAATATCGGGTTGCTGGTTGAATGGTATCGACTCACAAGGCAAAAGATATCGATCCTCTAGGTTAATTGGTCGTCATCGCGATTTTGGCCTTGGAATATTGGCCTTTCTGTGCTTTGTTTGATTTCATATGGTGAAGTATTCGAGGGAGATTATTAAAGCACTCACCAAATCTTTGTGGTTAAACCTGCGTAGAGATTCGCTTTGACTGAGCTTGAGACTCAAATATCACCGTCGGACCATGATCATTCCAATCAATCATAATCAAGATAAGAAGCCAGGCATGGAACACATATAGTAATACATCAGGCATTTTGATCATTCTTCGCAGATTGGAGGCTCCCTGGAAGTCTGTCATTCGACGTCAGGTTTCGGGTTTAGGGTAGGTAAGTCGAAGTGGAACGGTTGATAGTGAGCCAAAAAGACTGAGCACAATATATCATCTGTACGTGTCAGACTGACTGCCTTGTTACGGAGACAGAAAGACATATCAAGCAGGTACTGAAGTATCTGGAGAGAACAAAACTCCAACAAAAAATGCAAAAAAGAACCGGCGGGCGATGTGAACAATCATTTGCTCCCAGCAGGGCTTGAACCTGCGACCTTCGCATCACCAACACTTGAATTGAAGTATTAGTACGAAGCTCTAACCAACTGAGCTATGGAAGCCAACCGATTTTGATGGATTCTGGCTTCGTAATTTGGACACTTGAATTTCTGGTGGTTAGTGGGGGCAGAGAAGTGAGGGCTTCAGGGCCGAGGGGCAGTGGGGAGAGTGGAGTGGATTGGGGGTTGAGAACTTGGAGTCCGAATTGGTGTGGAGGGGCTCGGAACTTCATCTTTCTCAGCAGAGCGGGGTCAACAGACTAAGGGCCATGGTGGGGTTTGCATCTCGTAAGGCCTACGTATTGGAGATGTCTAATGGCCGGCGGAAGGGGACCCAGGTGGCAGGTTGTGTGACATAATGAATGACACGGCCAAGTCGTGACCGCCAACCATGCGAGTGGCGAATACACGAGGAGGATGCGCGAGAGTCGTGGCAGATAGTTTCACCGACAGATGGGGCATCAGGTCATGGCAATCTGGAGGCTTCGGGCAGATGTCGTACTGTTTCCCGGGGGGGTGGCAAGCATCGGTGAAGACCACATGTCAGTCCGGGACTCCGCCAGTCCGCGAGTCCGTCAACCAGCGACGAGACAAGGGCCATTGACTGATGGGCCATTGCCCGATTTCCCGGCTGATTTATCTGGTTCGTTTTTCGTAAAGTGTCTCTTCGGATGTCTCTGCCCTGGGACCTGGACCATACTCCCGGGGATCGTTGCCCGACACCGGGTCTGACCCGGGACGCGGACCCCATGCCCGACCATGCGGCCGGACATGGTTGAGCGTGAGGTGAGACTCAACACCCAGCCACGGGTGGAAGGGGAGGGATAACCTTGCAGCCAGCACGACTGCAACTGCGGCATATCGAGATTCCACCGGCACTGCACATGCGTTAGCCCGGCGGTTGGCCTCCCTGGGCTCGACGGTTCGTCGACGCTGTCGCCCTTGGGGGAGGGCCAAGCCGGTGCGGTTCCCACCCGGCACCACACCGTCGCGACGCCGCCAGCCAACCGTGTCAATCACGGTGTCAAATGGATGCGGGGGAGATGGGGACCATGGGGTCACACGAGAACAGAGGTCAGCCTGGTGCCAGCGGCGACGAGTAATGGGCACTGATGGCTCCCGGCGGACGGGCTCAGAGAGCTTTCCCGTCCCGCATGTTTCCGTCCAGCGTGCCCGAGGCGTTGCCTGCGTCGGCTACGGTAGGAAGAGAGCTCGGCAATGAGGCATCATATAAGTCCGCCCAAGCCCCCCTTCCCCTCGCCCCGAAGGTTGGCCTCTGATTTTAGTGAATTGAGTCTTTAAGTGTCGAACCCGTCTCGCGTTTTGCAAATATATCCCTCCATCCTCCACCCTCCCCACCACCTCCACCTCCACCCAACCCGCTTGTCGCTTGTCGTCTGCCATCGCGGCTCGGAGATCTGTTCGTGTAAGTCGAGCCACCGTCATTCTGCAAACCTTGCAAAAAGCAACCCAGTCCGATGCCATTGCCCTGCCCCATTGGAGCCGCCTGGCCCCCTACCCCCCACTATACCACCGAGGAGGAACCCTCAGTTCGACGCCAGGGAGCTCCGCTAGCTCGAGTGAGCCACCGGTCGCCGGCCACCACGCCAGACAGAGTTGGAGCTGGAGCTGGCGCGCCTGTGTGTGTAGGCGTGTGCTGGCTCGTGTGGCCGTGCCTGCGTGCGCTTGGCCTGCTGTAATGCATTTGCGCCGGGGAAGCTGGGCCGATATCGCGGTGCCATGGCGCCGTGGTGAGGCCAAGGTGTGAAAAGGTGTGAAAAGGAGCAAGGCCGAAGCACCGGGGAGCCGCGGGAGGGCTGCCGGAGACGATGCTCTGAGCTGTCTTCTGGGCTGAGGTGTGCGGTGAGACAGCCAGCCCCCCTTTGGCTGCTCTGCAGCTCCTGATTGCGAAAGCTCGCCTCACTTTACACACCCGCTGCTGTCATGGCCAAAGGCCTCAGACCACGGCCGAGCTAGCCACAGCCATCCCACGGCCAAGGGGGGCCGGTCTCCAGCAGTCCCCGGTGGTGTGCATCCTCGCCAATCGAGACAAGGTGTTTGCAAATGAAATTGGGCATCGCAAGCTGCGAGATGAGAGATCCGCCGTCTCTTATCATGCATGGCCTGGGTTTGGCCTGGGTTTCACCGAACGGCAGGGAACAGCAGGGGACAACAGGTCACCGTGGCTCACCTCACCTCACCTCACCTCATGCCAGCGGGAGCAAAGGCCAACAACCAGCCAACGCTCCCACTGGATGATCCCATTATGTCCCCTGCCCTGAGCCCTGTCCTGAGCCCAGCCCCGAGCACTGACTTTATTCCCTCCTCGTACTTGCGCCCAGCCCTCTGTTGACTGCTGTTTACCCCTCCCCTTTCCTATTATCAAAATCTCCCTGGTCTTATCGATAAGCCTCGCCGAACCAGAAAACCCCGCGCCTCGCCCCTCTTCGCCGTCATCGTTTCCCCCCCATCCAACTGACAATCTCCTTTTGCTCAACAGAATCTTCTCCTCCTCCCATATATTTCCTCGACCTGCCCGAGTTGACCTCGCCTCGATCGACCGAACTCTACTTCTCCCTCATCAACCAATAATCATCAACCACAACCGCAATCATGGGTGCTCAAGATGTTCTGACTCGCAAGACCGGCGTCATCGTTGGCGATGATGTCAAGGCCCTGTTCGAGTACGCTCGCGAGAACAAGTTCGCCATCCCCGCCGTTGTATGTCCAACACCCAAACCCACGACCGAATTTACATGATACAATGGCCGCTGACATGTAGCGCTACAGAACGTCACCTCCTCCTCCACTGTCGTTGCTTGCCTCGAGGCTGCCCGCGACGCCAAGTCCCCCATCATCCTCCAGTTCTCCCAGGGTGGTGCCGCCTACTTCGCCGGAAAGGTATGTAACATTCCCAATGATATTACCATCCTCCCATGTTGAGTCAACATCTCTGACGCCATCTTATAGGGTGTGAGCAACACCGACCAGGCTGCCTCCGTCGCCGGTTCCGTCGCTGCCGCCCACTACATCCGCTCCATCGCTCCCACATACGGCGTCCCCGTCGTTCTCCACACCGACCACTGCGCCAAGAAGCTCCTCCAATGGCTCGATGGCATGCTCGATGCCGATGAGGCCTACTTCAAGGCCAACGGCGAGCCCCTGTTCAGCTCCCACATGATCGATCTTTCCGAGGAGTCCGTCGAGTGGAACGTTGAGACCACCGCCGCCTACCTCAAGCGCGCTGCCCCCATGAAGCAGTGGCTCGAGATGGAGATTGGTATCACCGGTGGTGAGGAGGATGGTGTCAACAACGAGGACGTTGACAACGCCTCCCTCTACACCCAGCCTGAGGACATCCTCAACATCTACAACACCCTCTCTGCCATCTCCCCCTACTTCTCTATCGCCGCTGGCTTCGGCAACGTCCACGGTGTCTACAAGCCCGGAAACGTCAAGCTGCACCCCGAGCTCCTCGGCAAGCACCAGGCTCATGTCAAGGCTGCCATTGGCTCCGAGCTGGACAAGCCCGTCTTCTTCGTCTTCCACGGTGGCTCCGGTTCCTCCAAGGAGGAGTACACTGAGGCCATCAGCCACGGTGTCATCAAGGTCAACATGGACACTGACATGCAGTTCGCCTACTGCGCTGGTATCCGAGACTACATGGTCAACAAGAAGGACTATGTCACCACTCTCGTCGGCAACCCCGACGGCGATGACAAGCCCAACAAGAAGTACTTCGACGTAAGTTTGCCCCTATGCGGTTTAGTAGATTGTGACATCTGATGCTGACTCCTGTATAGCCCCGTGTCTGGGTCCGCGAGGGTGAGAAGACCATGACTGCCCGTGTCGCCGTGGCTCTCAACGACTTCAACACCGCCGGATCTTTGTAAATGTCTCGACGACATTCCGGGCTGTAGTAATATCCCCAGACTGGCGACATCATCATGCATGACTTGAGAGGAGGGGGAACATCGCGAGGTGGAAACGCCCCCAAGGGGCTGGATTCACGGTAGTCGAAAGACCACCCCCCGTCGGAAAATTGCAGTCCTAGTCGATAGCGGGAGTTGGGTGAAATAAGTAAAACCTGAAAAAAGAGAAAAAGATGATGCACACTTAACGGTTCCCATGGCGGCTTTGCCAATTTCATGTGTTGTCATGATGTACTACCATGACGCACGTATCGCCAAATGTGAAAATGATAATTTTGGCTAGGTTTCGATCAAGACTCCATAATCGTTTGCAAAGTATAAGTTCGTGATTTATATATTTGTGGTTTTTATTATCATACAGCTTCGCCATTTTACGTCGTCCATCTCGGAAAATACGGAGAAAAGAGGGAGGGGAGCCGACCGCTATGTATTGTATGCTATCCCTCTCTTTGTTTTAACACCCCTGTGTTCCCTCGCTTCTCTTCTCCGCTTCATTACATCCATCACCTCCACAGCCTGTCTTTCCCCGTACCATCATGACTCCTAATTGCCCGTGGCTGAAACTACCAACCTAGGAGCTCCTTCTCGATTTTCGTTACGTCGTCACTGGTCAGCTGCGTGGCAGCCTGCTTCTCCGCCTTGGTCTTGTCAAATCGCCAGAGACCGCCAGTCTTGTCGGCGTCACCGTCGAGAGGTACGCCAACAACCTTGCCGAGCTTCTCAAGGACGCTGTCCGCGCCCTCGGCGGCGGTAAAGTACTGGCGCTCCCAAGAGCGGTCCTCGGATCGCTCTTTGATGCGCATCTCACGCTGGGCTTGCTCAATCTTGGTCTTTTCGACCGAGGTGACGTCCATATCGCCCTGCTGGATGGCCTCGGCGACGCGAGCCCAAGCGCGGCGAGACTCGAGAGGGTGTTGCTTCTCGATAGGAGCAACCTGCAGCTCGGTCTGGGCAGTAGCGACAGCGTCGTAGGTGGCGACGAGGTTTGACTTGGAGTTTGACTTGGCGGGTCCCTCATAGATCTCAAAGGACTTGTTCCATTGGCCAGTGACGTTGTAGAGCACCTCCTTGTCCTTGCCAGTGGGGGTGACGGTGCCTGTCACGCTGTTCTTCTTGCCGGAGAGCCAGCCCTTGCCGCTGTAGTCGACCTTTGCAGTGTATCCGCTGGAGGAGGCGATGTAACTAGTGCCGTCAAGCTCGACGAAAGGGGAGCCGAAGATGAGACCCTCAATATGGAGGGAAGGGAGCGTGATGAGGTAGGATTCGATTTCGCCGGAGGGGAGGGGCACACGGAGGACGGCGTGGCCAATCTGCTTGACGATGATGGTGCTCTTGAAAGTGGCCTTCTGGGCGTTGTAGCCCTCGAGCTCAACGCCGGTCTTGTCGTTGCGGACGCAGTAGGCGGTGGCGGGCGGGTGGTGGCTGACCTGCTCAGAGACGAGCGTGGTGGTGCCAGCCTCATCGGACCATGTGCCAAGGAAGAGCTCGCCGAGGAAGGGGTTTAGGGGCTTCTTCTCGTTGCCGTACTGCTCGCTGCGACTGGCGTATTGGTGCTTCAGGGTGGAGAGGAACCACTTGAGGACAAGCATGGTGCGCTTGGCCGGGTCGGTTTCGGCGGCGGGGGCGGTCAGGACAGGAGGGTGGGTGGCCCAGTAGGCGGAGAATTCGGTGAGGGACTGGGAGGAGAGGATGAAGGGAGGCGCGGTGAGGGACGAGAGGTCGCCATTGAAGGAGGCGATGGACTAGAAGAGACGAGTCAGCCGTGGGTGGTCCTCGGGGGGACGACATCTTGTCGAAAGGAGAGGGCGTCATACCTTGAGAAAGGCGGTCCAGCTGCTGCTGTTGGCGATGCCAGCCGTGGCGGATCCGGAGGTGGACATGGTTGATGGATGGACGATGCGATGAGGAAGAGGAAGAAAAGGCGAAGGGAGGAGAGGAGAAGGAGGGAGAGGGGATTGTCGGCGTTGTTGTGTGCGTAGGTAGGTAGTGTAGCTTGTACGTAGCGTGCGCTGCGATTTGAACTGCGTCGGGCCCGATTGCGGGGTTGGAAAGGGCTGGCAGGGAGGTGGGGAGACAGCTATACGCTGAGAGCAGGCGGGGCAGTTTTTTTCGTTGACGATGGCAGGGTTAAGGAGGCATGCGATGAGAACCAGCAAGAGAAGAATCAAGATGCAGCATTGATCAGACAGGTCTGCTCAGGACGACACAAGGGAGATGGTGTAGCGGCTGGGCGCTGGCTTCCCTCGTCGCGAATCGCCTCCCTCCCTGGCAACCGCGAGAAATTACGTCAGTCCTCTTTAAGTCTGGAAGTACGGGTACGGATACGGTTGAGGATGGGCCGTGGCTCATGATGAATTGAGATTGGACGGAAACCGCGCCGCCCCAACAAGCAATTAAAAAGTTCAGAGCCACCCACCATGTCTACCCAGGTAGGTGCCTAGCCGGGATGCGCACATCACATCACGTCACTTCTGCACATCGGAACCTCACTCGACTCTCCGCGCACTGCCAAAAGCAAACCACGTCGCCCACCGTAGTCCGTCGCAGGCGCTTCTTCAGCTTCATTTGGGTTGCTTCCCCGGCCGCTGCTTATCTGGAAATTGGCAAACCCAACCCACAGACCACGCGACCAAAAGCTACTTCCTCCAAGTACGTACTGTACCCGTCTAGCCAGGGCAAACGCCCACGCGACAGGCTACCGGGATCGGAAGCCCAGGTACTGGCCCTTTTTTGGTGGGGTACCTACCCGCTTGCTGCTTTGCCGGGACAGTCTCACGCAGGCCATAGACTTGGGCTGGTATTAGATGAGACCGCCACGAGGCTTGTGCTATGGCGATTCAACGCCTAGCTTACACTAGGATATATTGCCGTCATGCGTATTTCAGACACCCACTGCATCGCATTTGTCGACGTCATCGTCAAATGGGATCAAAGAAGTGGATGCCATGATCCTGGTACACATCAAGGCATGGCCAACATGTCACGATATAGGTGTCAACGATGCTTCATCTTCGATCAAAGTTTGGTATCTCTTGTAGCCAATATAATCACGCACTAGAGTACAATAGAGTACAGTACAGCACATTCATTCATTCATTCATTCATTAGTCAGGTCCTCCGGAACACCGTCCATCCATCCGAGAGTCAGCTGTACTTCCACTTCTCAATCAACTCGGCCACCTTGGTCAAACCCCGCTGCAGTGCGATTCCCGCTGGTGTGCCTTGTCGATACACTCCTCCCCCGTCCCGCTCCTCCCACGCATCGTACACAGCACTCGCATGGAATTGCCGCGCGCCCTTCTCCAGAAGATATCGTACGCTCCCAACGTGCCCACGCAGTGCCGCATAGTGTAGAGCCGTCGCCCCCTGGTCATTGCGGTGGTTGATGTTGACTCCTTGCTGGACTAGATACTTTAGAGTCGCTTGATTGGATGATGCCTCAAAAAGAACTGTGTCGCCGTGCGTCGTCAAGGCGTGTGCGCTGGCCCCCAGTCGCAGAAGCAGCTGAACTGTCGTGAGATGTCCGTGAGACGCTGCCACAGTGAGTGGTGTGCGACCAGGGAAGATGGTGCTCTCCAGCGACGCGCCACAGGATACGAGGCGAAGCAGTATTTCGTCCCGCCCATGTTGCGCGGCCACATGGATCGGCGTGGTTTGGGGCTCAGGCACCTGGTACTCTTCGTCGCTCATACTGTCTCGGCTCACAGTCGACGACGGCATGCGAGTGCCGATATTGAGCAGCGCGTTGACCAGCTTCAAGTCGCCTGCCTTGACGGCGTGGGAAAGCACACTCATACCATCTGGCCCAATGCGCTCCGTGTCGGCCCCGAGCTTGATCAACCGCCGGGCACTGTCGCCGTTCGCCAGTTTGGCGGCCACCAACAGCGGAGTCTCACAGGCTCTGTCCAGCGGGTCGACTGGAGCACCCGAAGAGGCGAGGAGCTGTAAAATGTGAGGCTTGTCCTTGTGCGCGGCCATGTGCATCGCCGAGTACCCGGACTGACTCGGGCACGCCGATGGATCCGCCCCGTGGGCCAAAAGATACCGAATCGTTTCGTCGTGGCCTGTCGACGCCGCAGCGATGAGTGGCGTGTTGCCGTTGCGACTCGGCAGGTTGGGGTCGGCTCCGCTATCGATGAGGACCGCTGTGATGGCGGTGCATCGGGAGCTGATGGCCATAGTTAATGGTGTGTGCTCGCGCAGCACTCTGTCCACCTTGGCTCCTCGAGATATTAATATTTGGGCAAACTCGTGATTTCGCATCGAGATAGCCAGATGGAGCGCGGTCCTCCCATCTGGTTGTCGCACTTCCAAGTCTGCGCCGGCCTGAATAAGTTTTGTTGCTAAATTCCACCGGCTCTGTAGGATTGCGATGTGTAGTGGTGTTTGGCCCTTGTCATCATCGACAAGGTTGAGATCGGCCTTGGCGTTGATCAGAACGATCATGGTCTCGTCGTCGAGAACCTCAGACGCGGCGGAGTGATGGAGCGCACAGCGGCCGTCGTTGTCGATTGCATTGATCTTCGCACCGAGATGTATCGCCAGGGTTGCAAATTGCTCCGAGAATCCGCACTTGATGCCTCGCATCAGAGCAGTCTCCCCATCCGTGGTTGGCTCATCGACGTCCGCCCCAGCGACGGCGAGAAATGCGGCGATAAGCAAGTGCTTCTGATCAAAGGCCCGGTGTAAGGGCGATAGCATCGATCCGGGTAATAGAATATTTGGGTCGGCTCTGTCAAGCAAAATCTTGAAAACGGCCTCTTCGTCGGTCTTCTCGATGGCCTGATGTAGTTGTTGCGCCACCTCCGCCGTCCTCTTGTAGACGACACCCGACGGCGGAACGAGCGTGTCGAGGAGCACCTGGATTTCAGCAGAATCACTCACTCTGGGAAGAACACGGCTTCGTTGGTTCGGCGTGGTGAAGCGCCTACCCAGCTCCCTCAGGGCTTCGTCCACGCCAGCGTCAGGCTCGATAACGCGACGCCTGTTGCTGACATCGTCTCCGAAATTGTATCCAGATCTGTGTCGCAAGTTAGCTCTCTGGATGGGGAAAACGCGCCGAGCCTACTTACCTTGTAGCAGTGTTGAGAAGTGTGTGTAAAGATGCTTGGTGAGTGCGCATTCGTCCCAAGGAAGTCTTCAAGGCTGCCTCGTTCCAAACAATAATGAGGTGGGGCTCGGCGAGGTCGATGCCACTATCTCGGTCTTGCGCCTTGATGCGCTTGACGGCTACTCTCAGCTCGTGTACGTCTTTTGACACGGAGTAAATGTATTCGTTATTGGAGGCCCGGACGCTTTCGACATCGCCGTCGGTTGCTTTGCTGAGGTCGTTGACCCTGCTGAGCGCATCTGTTATAGCCCGGCATTCCCTGGAGAGACCAGCTAAGGTGACTGGCCCAGTGTTGAGTGAATTGGCGATGCTGGTGCAGTCCTCGGCGACTTGGCCGCATGTCGCGATCAAATCCTCCAGGGTTTCCTCCGCGATGCGGCCCTGAAGGGGATCCATTCCGGAGACGAAAAATTGAGAGCAGGCTGAAGTGACAACGTTGGTCGCGACAGCGATTCGTTTGCGCGGTGGTGGTAGTGTATGTGTGTATGCGCGGATCGGCAGAACTCCTACATCCTACGCGTCCAGCCCAACTGCGTCGAAGGATGAGAGATGTAGCAGACGGGGTCCGCGCTCTATCTCCTGTAACACTCGTCACACTCGAGGAAAATCCGAAAGGTCTGGAGAATCTTGGGGATTTTAGCATCCCGGGCTGGCCAAGGAATACATCATGAGGATTAGCGTGACTGAGACGATGCTGGGCCGCCAAGTTAGCGCCGCTAGCGCAGGGCAGCCACATCAACCGTCGCCCAACCATTTACGTCGTCACAGATCAGCAGCTAGAACGGCCTGGAATCGGCAGCTGTGCGGCGTTCCATGGTGCGCAAGTACGTACTAACTACCGCGACGGAGTCCCCTACCGTGGCCGCGAGCCACGACGCCTTCCCAGGTTGACCGGTGATGGTGGTGGCCGTTTTGCCCCTGGTGGCGTTTGCGCGTCTGTAAATGAGTCGCTGGCCAGTTTGCCGTCTCGTGTTTCTCATCTCTGCGCCTGGAGAGGTCTCGTGTTTGTTGTTTCTTTTCGTATTGTTGGCCGGATTTGGCACCAGGCTTAGGTAGGACAGACACCACCTGGAGCCCTTTAACCTCGTCCATTCGGCCACTTGGTCGATAGAGTGTGAGGCGGCATGCCGCTGCATGAGCCGACCACGGACCCCCTGAATACACCGTGGTGAGGTGGGCTGTGGCTGTCGCTGAGCCGGCAAGCACCCTGTTGGAGGCGTCCAGAGGCGTCATGAGCATGACGGGAGTAGGCCCAACTGCTCAGGTGGCTTCTGGGTTTCGCAACCTCTGTTGGTGAAACCGGAATAGGGATGCTGTCACCAAAAAAAGGCCAGAGGACTGTCGATCCCGCCCATTTCGAAAACCTTTTTCTACAATGTTCCGCAGATTGTGCGACCCGTGTTTGGATATGCAGTGACACTTGACGGCTTGGCTAACTTGGATAGCGCGACCTTGTTGCAGTATGGTTGCTATGAGGAGGCACACCGTAGTGCTGGGCCGGATGACCAGGGTCAGTGCCGCGGGGCCATCCACCATCCCTGGAGCGATGACAAGGGTTTGGTTTGGATTCGGAAGCCGGAACCACATTTTACCCGGATCCAGGTGAGCGGTACCCTCGGTCTAGTCCCTGGCTTGGCTTTGCTGTTGCGTCACCGAAGCTTGTCGGCGCATCTGGAAAGCTATCAAACGATTCATTCCATCTGCTGCTTCGCTCGCCCAGACGCCTTCTCGTTCCACTTTGATGCACTAACTAGCGCCCAATCCTACTCGTTAACTCAAGAACCGTCCATCCTGGCTGGAATACTCTGGAAGGGCTCGGCAGAGCACGCCCCAGGTCCGACGTCCCAGTTGCCGAAGGATACCATGGCGCATCCATCCACCCAGCCCAACCTGTCCCCGCACTTTTGTTTCTCCTCTGGCACTCTTCGAGGCAAGTACCGAGAGCGCACTGTACATATGCACGGTCCCCATTGACTCGATTACAGACTTCTTACGACTCTCAAGGTCGTCAATCGACGACTCCATTGCCCAGAACCTCAATGCGCTGGTGACCCCGTCTCGATCCGGCTTCGATCCCTCCTCCACTTCCCAGCGCGCTGCGAGACCCATTTCGCGACAAATAGATGGCCAGGCATGCTCATATTTCAAGGACAAAGTCCTCTTCCCGTCTTGGCAAGCGAGGACCGAAGTGTTGAACTACTGCGCCCTCGTAGCTGCGAGCCCCGATCCGGAAGACCCGAACCGGACGTTGAGGGAGCTGGAGGGTCAAAAGGACCGTGAAAGAGTAGTCGACGAGCGTTTGGATCCGTACTCCGCCCGATTCTTCCCACGAGAGGCACGAACTGAAACGCTGGCATCGCTTGTCAGACAAGAGAGAGGCGTGGAGAGTATCGTACGACATCGAACCTGGACAGTGATCAAGGAGCGATGCGGGGACTCTGCCGATACCTGGGAGGATGCCGCGAAGACGTGGAAAAAAGATAAAGATTCAGAGAAGCCTATCTAGACACCGTCTTTGGTGATATATTGGCAACCGGATTGAGGGGAGACTCTAGGGCACATCAAGACACACGGCGGGGCCCCTGCAAAGACGATATTTGTACAACATGGATCACGATGGCATATGAACTGTAGTATACTGTACTCAACTCCACAAGAAGAGCTGGAACCATAGAAATTATTATATATCTTAAATAAGAATTATACAGCGAAGTGTTGGTTGGACTCAATTTGGTTCTGCAAGAGACTCGGGATTGACAGGATGTGGGCAACGGTTCAATCAATGGATCTGTTCATATGATTGGTCAAAAAGTTGCCTGCTGAAACCTGCAAATTCATGCAAAGCTGTCATGAAAGTCGCCAGTTGATGCGTTGCACGATTCCATTGTCGTCGAGTTGCTTCACTGCCAGCACCGACGACAAGGTGATGCCTGTCGGGGCTCCAACGGCGTAACTACCCCGCCAATTCCGAAAGTAGCCCACAACCTCCCACCACAACTCGCCCACCACTGGAGCCCCGAGAATCTGCCGATGCTGCAGGAATTGCTGTCCACTTTCACAAGCAGTACCTCACCACATCAGTTGTTTTCGGGCTGTAAACACCATAAGTCCGCAGTCCCTTGGTCGAGGAAGCCAACCCTTTGTCCTTCATTCTCCTTCGCCTTCCCCCGACGGCGAGGTCTAGTCGATTAACCGAGCCGAAGCTCCTCTTGACCTGACCCGCACACCTCCACCACCCCTCCCTCCCACTCTGCTTCCGCCGGCGTGTGGCCGCTCAACAGCTCGTCATCGCTACACCTACACGCCGAACCTGCCCACTCTGGTGTTTTCCGGTTACAACCCGATCCCTCCGAAAACCGCATCTCTCGTCTCCGTCTTAGCCACCACCATCCACGATGCCTCAGCCACTCGCCTCGAAAGAGGCGTCCCTCTTCCGCTCAGTGATCCGCAGCTACGAGGACAAGCAATACAAGAGGGGACTCAAGTCCGCAGAGCTGATCCTCAAGAAGAACCCCAAGCATGGTGACACCACTGCCATGAAGGCCCTGATCTTGAATGCTCAAGGCAAGACCGAGGAGGCCTTTGCTCTTGGCAAGGAGGCTCTGACCATGGATATGAAGTCGCACATCTGCTGGCACGTGTATGGTTTGCTGTACCGGGCGAACAAGAATTTTGAGGAGGCAATCAAGGCATACAAATTCGCTCTGCGACTCGAGCCCGAGTCCGCACAGATTCAGCGTGATCTTGCCATCCTGCAGGTTCAAATGCGTGACTATCAAGGTTACATCCAGAGCCGGACTGCCATGCTCCAGGCCCGACCACAGATGCGTCAAAGTTGGACCGCCCTCGCCATTGCTCACCACATTTCTGGCAACCCGCATGAGGCCGAGAACGTCTTGACAACTTACGAGGGCACGCTCAAGGGCACACCCGCTCGCACCGATTTCGAGAACTCGGAAGCCATCATGTACAAGAACTCGCTCATTGGTGAGCAAGGAGAGTACGAGCGGGCGCTGGAACACCTAAACTCTGCGGCCAAGTATAACCTGGACCGATTGGCCGTCATGGAAGCCAGGGCCGAGTATCTCACCAAGTTGAAGAGGAACGAGGAGGCGGCAAAGGCATACCGGGCACTGCTCGACCGGAACTCGGAACGCGCCTCGTACTACGACAAGCTTCTCGAGGTTCTTGACGTCCCCGAGGGAGATCTCAAGGCCCGAAAGGCTATCTATGACGAGTATGCAGAGAAATACCCCCGGTGTGACGCTGCCAAGCGGTTGCCCCTGGACTTCCTGACAGGTGAGCCAGTGCGCCATTTCATTGTTGACCAGGTATACTAACCCTATACTAGGTGATGAGTTCGAGGAGGCTGCCGAGTCATACCTGACACTGATGCTCAACAAGGGTGTTCCCTCAACATTCGCTAACCTGAAGCATCTCTATTCCGACTCGTTCAAGAAGGAAACCCTCGCTGAGCTGGCTGAGGAGTATCTGGAGTCTCAAAATGCCGACACCTCTAGCAAGGATAAGGGAGAGGCGGCAGCGCTCTACTACCTAGCCCAGCATTACAACTACTCCTTGAGCCGAGATTTGACCAAGGCGATGGAGTACGTGGACAAGGCTATCGAGAAGGACCCCAAGAGCGTCGATTTCCACATGACCAAGGCTCGAATTCTGAAGCACAGCGGAAATGTGAAAGAAGCTTCTGAGACGATGGACCGTGCTAGGAAACTGGATCTCAAGGACCGATACATCAACACCAAGGCTGCCAAGTATCAACTCCGCAACGACGAGAATGAGAAGGCCCTGAAGACTGTTGGCCTCTTCACCCGCGCGGACACAGTCGGAGGACCATTTGCAGACCTTTTGGATATGCAGTGCATTTGGTATCTGACCGAGGATGGTGAATCGTATGCGCGACAGGGAAACATTGGTCTTGCGCTTAAGCGATTCCTTGCCGTGACTAACATCTTTGATGTCTGGCACGAGGATCAGTTTGACTTCCACAGCTTCTCTCTGAGAAAGGGCCAGATTCGAGCCTACGTTGACATGATCCGATGGGAGGACCATGTGCGTGACCACCCCTTCTTCTCGCGAGCTGCCCTGGATGCTATCGAAATCTACCTGAAGCTGGCGGACAAGCCGTCGGCGAATGGAGCCAACGGAACGGAGGGTGAGAATGCGGAGGATTCCTTGGCCAAGAAGAAGGCCGCCAAGAAGGCCAAGAAGGAGCTGCAACGTCTGGAGCGAGAGGCTCTCGAGAAGCAGGCCAAGCAGGACCCTAACAAGGCCAGCAAGGATGGAGACGCGAAGAAGAAGGATGAAGACCCCCTTGGCTTGAAGCTGGCTGAGACGAGCGATCCCCTTGGAGAGGCGATGAAGCTCCTCAGTCCCCTGCTTCAGTTTAGCCCCAAGAACATTCAGGCCCAGCTCACCGGCTTTGAGATCTATATGCGCCGCAGTAAGTGGAGCTATGCTGTTTTATGGAATTAGTCACTAACCGTGTTTTACCTACAGAGAAGTACGTTCTTGCGCTCCGCTGCCTCAACGCTGCGCTGGCTCTTGATGCCAAGTCACCCAAGGTGCAGGAGCAGTCTGCTGAGTTCAACAAGCTGTTGAGCACGGCATCCGGCATCTCACCGAAGGTTCTGGAGGTGCTAAAGGCTGAGTTCAAGTCTAACTAGACGCCAAATGATTGAGGTGTTGGGAAGCCTGAAGCGCTGGAGGTCTTCGTAGGTGGAGACGTTCAGAAACGCTGCCCGGGGCAGTGGCTTGTGTGAGAGAGAGACCGCCACAATAGAGTGGGTATTATGGTAGGAGGTGGCGGATGAATATAAAATAGTGCAGTACATCTCCATATGACGAGGAGGGGCTGGACTCGGCTGGACATGGTGAGCCAGAGTGCATGTAGAGGTGTGGGTTCTAGATAGGGTGGCAGGCTGGCGCATGAATTTCCCCGAGAGGACGTGATTTGGAGTTTTGGGGCGTGTGAAAAAGTCGAACACCCTTTAGAGCAAAAGCACATCTTTTTAACTGAAGAGAGAGTATACCTATGTGAGGGCCTCTTGTTGATGAGCGCGTGGTTGGGCAACTGGGGTGTGTTGATACACTCCAAGTCACAAACAGCCTCCTGGCAGGGTTGCCGGAAGGGACGGAGGGATATCGACTGCCCGGAAATAGAAGAGAAGACGGCAATTTACCGACCAAGCGAGGATTGTGGTAACCAATATTGACCATGTGGTGAACCGAATGGCAACTTGGCACGGGCATCGCCCCCAAATCAGGTGCTGGAACGGAGCGTAACGGCCTGCTTGTACGTGATTGACAGGTGATAGGGTGGTCCGCGGGGGCCCGAGGGAGCTACTGGCAGACATTTGGCAGCCATTGGCGGCCATTGACGGCCCCAGCCAGTTGGATGCCAGTCCACCCCCAGCGGGCCAGCGCCTCGGTCTTGCATATTTAGGGGATCCAATCTCGGAACCGCGCCCCGCGGACACGCCTACCTGCGCTTGCCATGCAGGAACCCCGGTCACTGACCGTCATCAACGATAAACGACACCAAACCTCACTTCACTTCTCTCGCTTCTTTCTCTCTTGTGAACCCGCCCTTTTCGCTTTTCCCCTTGCGCGCAACGTGCTTCTTCGCTTCTAACCGCCAGGCCCACTCGTTCCTCTGGCGTCTCTTCGCATCCACTTATCTTGTCTCACGCGCGCTCCCCGTTTCTCGCCGGAGACTCGCCCTTGGACCATTGGTGCTGAGCTTACGTCAGATCAAGACCCCAGCTGCTCCAAGCTCCCTCGAATATCTACGCCAGCTACCCACTTCTCCCGGGTCGTCATCACCGTCAGGACTTTGCTTGAACCATCTCGCCTGTATCTGCAATGGCAAGCGACCTGACCATGGATGACGGAGTCGGCATGCGACTTGAGCTTGAGGGCAAGAAGACGCTGACCATCGGCACTGACAATCTGGAACTCTATGGTACGGAAGCCTCGGAGAGTACACTGCAAGGGGGACAATGGCTTCTAACGATCATCAACAGACCCTATTACGCAGAAATCTGGCCGAAACTCCTGCGCACCTCTGTCGTCTGGTGAGCTTCTCTTCAACAAACCTCGGGTTTTGAATTCTCGAGGCCCTGTACGAAGGGTTCATAGCTCACCCATCTCTAGGATCCGCCAAGCAGCTAATCCCCCTCTACAACGTCCTTTGGGCCGAAGTTTCCAACAACCGCATCACTGTTGATTTTGCCTTGCATGCCTCCAAGACCATCATCAAGCCTGACAAGTGGTCCATTCCCCTTGCTCCCCTAGACAACGACTTGCCCAACGGCACCCCCGCCGAGACTTTCATCTCCGTTCTTCTGGCCAGGGCGTATGGGGAGGCGATACCTCGTAAGCGTGCCTATGTCTTGATTAACCCCAACTCTGGCCCAGGAGGGGCTGTGCGACTATGGGAAAACGAGGTGAAACCGCTGTTTGATGCGGCGAGGATGGATCTCGACGTGGTGACGCTTACTCGCGGTGGTGAGGCAACCGACCTGGCAGAGAAGGTCGAGTTGACCAAGTACGACACCATCATGGCATGCTCAGGGGACGGAACCCCGTATGAAATCTTCAACGGGCTGGGCAAACGCCCTGATGCTGGCCATGCTCTTGCCTCCATGGCTGTTAGTCACATCCCTTGCGGCTCCGGAAACGCCTTCTCGTGCAACTTGTATGGTTCCCATCGCGCTTCTTTTGCCGCGCTAGCCATCATCAAGGGTATTATAACCCCCATGGACCTCGTGTCGGTCACTCAGGGAAACAACCGCATTCTCTCATTCCTCTCCCAGACCCTCGGAATCATTGCTGAGAGCGATCTTGGCACGGAACACCTTCGATGGATGGGCGCCACCCGGTTCGAATACGGAATTATGACACGCATGTTCAAGCGGACATGCTATCCATGCGACTTGGCTATCAAGGTCGAGATCGAGGAGAAGGCTGATGTCAAGGCCCACTACAAGCATCATGCCAGCAACGCGAGCCTCGTGAAACTGGCCAAAAACGATGAGGCTAAGGACGCTGGCCTGCCAAAATTGAAGTATGGAACTGCCCAAGATCCGCTCCCTGAGGGGTGGGAGCTCATTTCTTATGATAAGATTGGGACCTTTTATGCTGGCAACGTAAGTTTACCTACACGTTCTACACTTTCACAATGACTTACCCTCCTTGGCAGATGGGATACATGTCCCCCGATGCCAACTTTTTCCCCGCCTCGCTCATCTCGGATGGCCTCATGGATCTCGTCACTATTGATGGCGACCTGCCGGTTCTTACTGCCCTCAAAGTTTTCTTGAGTGTTGAGTCGGGCAAATTCTTTGACAACCCCCATGTTACTTACAAGAAGATCACCGCGTTCCGGATCATTCCCCGAGACCAGGACGATGGCTATATCAGCATTGATGGCGAGGCGCTTCCGTTTGGGCCATTCCAAGCCGAGATCCACCAGGGGTTAGGTCGAGTCATTTCCAAAGCTGGGAAATATGAGGCCGAAGGGCCCACCAACTGGGACAAGGTCACTGTGGCGGACCGGATTCATGCTTGAAGCTGCAACATAGTGGCCTTGAAAGGTGCTGTGGGAGACGTAGCCTGGCATGATGTGGGGCTGACGAAAGAACAAAAAGGGGATGCCGAAGAACTTGTGGACAGACGATGATACCCGTGAGAAGAGGAGTTGTGTGTATATTCCTCTTCGATATTAATGACTGAGCCTGGAAGTGACGTTGCTCAGAGAATAGACGACTCTTGGATTTGGATATCTGTTACCCTCAGGCTGACTTGATTGATGCCTGGAATGCTCTGTGATGTGACTTCCTTGTGATGCATCGCTTGTAATATTGACAGGTAGGCGGATGGGTTGTAATTGCTTGTAGAGATGGGTGTGGTGTGTCTTGGTTGTGGCAAGTCGATAGGCCGCAATGACAAAGGATGCATGGCGGGGCAAGGCGGAGGGTTTGCTCACTGATGCGCGCCGATTTGTTACCCCACCATACAACCTCCGTCGACGTCCAGCGCCCATTCCTATTCCACATCGGCCACCAGCACCAGCCACAGCAATCTCCAAGGCGAATGCAATCTGGTTCCCCCGGGGCATGCTACCATCGCAAAATGCCTAGCAAAGGTGGCAGGGCTCCGTCGGGTCCTTGGGGGAGGCTTAAGCCTGTCGAACAGGATCCGTTGCAGAGCATCGGCCTCCCTTCCAAGGGCGACACCAGGTACGCAATCGCCACCCTCATGGCTCCAGAGAAGGATTGGGGGCCTGGGATTGTTTGAGAGACCTTGATTGACAGAGGAAATTAGGCTGCTCGACTTTAAGACACAGGAAAAGTACTATACCAAGATCATGGAGCGGTACATGACCTTCTGCACGGATGCGGGCGAGCGCGATGAGCTACTTCGGAGGTTCTCGTCGCTCGAGATCAGCACGCCTGGTGTATCCTCGGCCACGCCTTCAGCTTCGTCGCGAGGGCCGTCGACCGCAACGCTCCAAGACCCCGACAACACCAAGGCACTCTCGGACGTGATGATGGCACTGCGAAAGCTTAGGGAGGGTATCGTGGCCTCAAAGCGTGCCGATGACTTTGCCATTCAGGCGTATCTCTTCTGTATCCGCCTCTCTGTCCTGGTCAAGCACCCAGAGTCATACCACCCAGCTATCCTGCACCTTCTACGCCACATTCTGCCACTCCATCCTCTGACGTCTATCGAAGTACAGGAAGTCGTGGGCTATCTGATTCTGGACACGGCGTGTCGGCGTAGGGAGCTAGCGGATGCCTTTTCCATTAGGCACGAGTACCAGATCAAGGACGGCAAGCTGGATGCGGCACTCGACGCTCTGACGCACGACAACTACATCCTGTTTCAGCGGGTCAAGAACGACGTCGACCGGCACCGCGCCAAGCTGCTGGAGTGGGCCGAGGATGATGTCCGGCTGCATGCCCTGAAGTGCTTCGGCAGGACGTATCTGAGTGTTGACTTGGGCTTTCTGGAGATGGCGACGGATTCGAAATGGAAGGACCTGAAGGAAAAGGACGGCGTGGGCTGGGAGCTGGACGGAGAGAGAGTGGTGGTTCGAAAGGTCAAGGCGCGGTGAGGGCGTTGTTTGTAAGTGTATTGATACCCCCAGCGGATTACATTGGGAGCGGGAGTTGCAACTATAGACACACGTCTGAATTCCAGGTGCAGGGATACGTTAGCTAATGGGCGTTTGCAGCTAACGCCCATGTAGGCGTTGCAGACTCGGTCGGTGGTTGAATAGTGATTAGTGGACGTTTGAACATCGGTGCCACAATCGAGTTAACCACAGTGCAGCTTTTTGCACTAATTGGATCGTGTTGTTCCCTTGGGGTTTTCGTATTGTTCGAGTATATAAACATAGCCGCTCGAGAAATGCTTCGAGGCATTGAGCGCCCCATCCATTTCTTGTTCTTTCAATGCTAGGCTGCAAGGTGCACCTGCCGCCGGCTCTTGGCAACATACCTCCTCCACCAGCACTTTGCAACGAAGTAACGAAACACCGCCAGCTTGGCATATAATGGCTCCCCCCAAGAAGAAAACACGCAGCTCGCGAGTTCCGCCCCAAGACGATCAACTGACGCAGTCGCTTCTTCTATCAGACCATCGTACCGCATGGCTCGTCAAGTACACATCCTCTCTGCTCCGTCTCCCTCCCCTCCAAACCAACTCACGCCCTGGTGTTTTGCAGATTAGACTGGCTAACGTGTGTGAGGTGCGTTAGTGATAACCAGGTCGTCGAGCTGAAGACTCGAGGCGAAACGTTCAAGGTTTCCAAGAGCGTCCTTACGAAGCACTCGGAATACTTCGAGGGCTGCTTGACTGGGCAGTTCCAAGAAGCGAGCAAAGGAGTGGTCCAGTTTGGCGACGACGTCGACCCGCGATACTTGGCGCTGTACATTGGCCTCGCCTACAGCCACTCGACCATCGTTCCCCATACACCACCTCCTCCCGCGGAGAGCCCCGAGTCATCGGCACCCAAGACGCCACTCCGGGATTTCGTCGAGGTCTACAAGCTATGTGACCGGTTTCTCAGCCCCGTCATGGCAAGCTTCATCGAGAAGTGCATCAAGACAGCCATCGGAGACGGCCACCGGGCGCTGTTCCGGACCGAGGCCGACGAGGTGATCCAGAAGGCGCTGATGCGTGACTTTGCCGACGCGTACGAGGCGCTGGAGCCGGGGCACGCCGAGCAGAACGACCTGGGGGCCATCATGGTCACGTACTTTTGCGACGGCGTGAGCTTCCAGGCGTGGATGTCGTGCATGGAGGAGATTATGGATCGGCCGCGGTTCGTCGGGCATGTGTCGCGCGGGTTTGCGTCCAAGCTGGCGGTGTTGCAAGGGGCGAGGCTGAAGCGGAAGGAGTTGAAGGGCCCGTGAGGGCTTCGCGAAGCAGGGAGGGTTGGCTGCACATCACGAGTTACGACATACTATGGCGTCTCCTACGAGACTTGGGGGACGGGATTATTTTGCTTCCGGGTTTCACAAATGGGTCTGGAGTTAGAGGTGGCATATCGGTTCAACATCTCGCTGGGTGGGATGGTGTTAGCTTTGATGAGGGTGAGCACCCTTGGGAGGGCTCCGTTGCTTTAGACGAGCCTTGAGACTGCTTAGCCGCGGCTCTGAACGACGAGGATTCTACTAGCCTCTATGCTCGCTCTATGGGTGATATTGTGCAAGGACAGCTGGGGTTACGCTGGACAACCAGTTCCTCTCGCCTCGGACTTGAAGTTCCCATCGGCTCTAAATCTAGTAGACCGGGCGGCTCGGCTTTTCGGAGTAGTTTGAGACGAAGGGGTCCCAGCCATCTAGAGGTAGTCGCATTAAGAGAACACGAGGAGGCTGGCTGGTCCGAATTTTCCTGCAATTGGTCACTCGTTGACACACCAAGCTGCATGTGTTTACTCGGGAGTACAGATTACGGATTGACATGTTCACAGCGACGGACTGAGCGACAAAATGAGCCATTCAACTGTTTATTCAAAACTATGGAGTGGATTGTAAGCTGTTACGCTTGCAATCTGGACACTCATGTATCCTACTTGGGCCAAAGCCGAGATTTCCATCCCGACAACCTGGACAAGAGATGCACAAGCCGGCTTTTTCAGCCAGCTAATAGCAATAAAGCAGTTCCCAGCCACCGCGAGGACCGTCGGAGACACCTTCCAATGCTGCGGAACATGGCTTCCGCCCGTGGACTTCAATCACCGCGAAAGCGTCACGTGTGGATTGAATCCCTTGGATTTCGGGTCGGTCGCCGGCTATGAGTAACGGTGTGGGTCCCGTGGCGTCGGGATGGAGAGCGGGCCCTAGGATCCGGCAAGTAGACCTCGGTCTACGCCATAACGTTTGACGGAGCAAGACGGAGCTCGACAGGCATAGCCGCCTAGTGAGACAGGGTCGGATGAGAGAAGACCCGGAAGTCATCCAGGTCGACGTCGTGAGAAGTAACAAAGGAAAATGGTGATGGTTTTGACGAGGTGTTGTGTTGTCCGTTCCATCCGTTGGAGAGTCCATCGATGTTTGATGCTCAGCACCATTGCCAGGTGTGAAGTATCCATCAAGTTGCGCCAAAACAAGAAACCAACATCCGTGATGCGGTATCCAACTGTAACGCCGCGGATCCATGCAAATATGGTGCCAATGCCATCATGATATCGCTGCAAGAGATTGCCATCTCTGTGACTTCCGGCAATGTTTCGCCGCTAGTACTTCTAGAGCAAGAAGGGGTTCCTTCGGGGCGTCGTATCGTTTTTTTTTGTTGGGTTTTTGTTGCTTTATTTCGATATTGGTTCATTTATCGCTTCTCGTAGAATTCGATGGCCTTCTCGAGCTCGTCGAGGCTGGACCGGTCACCGTACATGTCCATGAGCATCTCGTTGCGCTGCTTGTGGCTGGCAGCCTCGCGCTCCATGTACTCGATCTGGGCCTGGCGACGGTTCTGAGCCATGTCGAGGTACGTCTTGACGCCGTAGCCGACAACGACGACGGCCGCTACGGGCTTGACCCTATTTTGATGGTCAGGTCCTGAGGATTCATTTATAAATAATTATCTGGATCTACTCACCAGCCAGTGGGCATTCTCCTTCGGGGACGAAGATGGGGGACGATGTTGGGGTGGATTCGGGCGGCAGTGGAGAAGGGCTGTCGAGGAACGTGCATCATGGTGATGGTGTCAGGAGGAAAGGGCTTGGTTGAGGTTGTGAGATATTTGAGTTCTAGAGCGGATCTAGATGAATTGGGAAAGTAACTAGCAAAGCAGTATTGTACCGTACAACCAAAGCGGTCGAATTGTCGGGGGAGCTGCCGCGGTTATAAGTTGAGACACAGCCGACAGGCCCCGGAGGGTTGGACCGGCTGATCGAACCACTGGGCGGCGCTGGGCGACGATGGTTTGGGTGCTGGGAGCTGGGGGCGCTGGGACGTGGGACGCTGGGAGAGCGGGTGGGGCGGGGTGTGAGTGCGGCGAAGATCCCTGGGCCACTTTTCCACTTGCAGGCGCGCAGCGGCGTTGCAGCACGGCACAGCGTGGCGGCAGCAGCCCCTTGGAAGTTGGGGATTAGGCAGTGGGTGTGGGGAGCTGTCCCGGTGTGGCACGATTTGGATGTGGAGGGACGTGGCCGTGGACAGACGTGGGTGCAACTCAGGCCTGCAGGCTGACTGGTGGATGCCGACGGCGGGGGTAACCAGCTTGGGTACAGCAGCACGAAGCACGCACCGGCACTGCCAGCCACGGGGTTCTCAGCGGCCTGCCTGCGAAGGTCCTGTACCTAATCATTATTAATTAGCCTGTACTGAGCCACAGTCAGTAAAGTTTTACACCGAGATGCCGTGCTCTGGAACTCAGTGTCCAGTCAGTCCCCTCGTCCCCCCTAACACGTCCGTCTCCTTTTTCGGCTGTTCTCGGCGTCCATGGCCGACAGACATACGAGACAAGGCAGGGCACGCGACGGCGCGGCAGGTACCATGGGCGGGGCGCGCATGTGGCCTGCCGTCTCACCACCATGACCTCACCTGAGGGGTCCTCGCTCTGGAAATGGGCAGTTGCCCCAAACGCTCGCAGTTACCAAAGCCAGACGCACGACGATCAACTGGCCAGCAGAGTCAGGCAGGAGCAAGCCCGAGCGACAGGCGCTAGACCCAGCAACGACGGTCACTTGGCCCTGTTCCCCCGGACTTTGTGGCGCCACCGCTACCCATTGCGACACCCGCAAGACCCGTTCCCGTCGCGCTGCGCTCGGTACGTACCGCCTTTGTACTGCCACTAGGCCAATTTCTCAATCATCCCACTCTCCCACTCTCGCTGTGACTGCAACAAGTGCACCTGAATAACCATTACGCACCCCGTCAACAAATGCAAAACAAACGCAACTACAATGTGATGTGTCCCTGTACTTTTGCAAACGGCAACACACACTCGAGCACACACACTTGCACTCGTACTTGCACTCACACTCTCCCTTGCTCGGTCACTTTCCGTCTCCCCCCCGCATTCTTCTCCCCCACCTTTTTGCCCAAGGTCTGACGTCCCCGGACATGCAGACGCCAGGATGTCGCACACAAGTTCACAACACGTCTTGGTCGCTGTGGCCTTCTCCCGATGCACACCCAGACTTGAGACACCAAAAACATGCGACTCTGTGTCTGAAAAGGAAACCTCGCCACCAATTGCATCTCCCATCTGCCATCTGCCCAGGCCTGCCCCTGCTTTGGAATCTCGATTTCTCGGCTTCGGCAATTGCTCATGAACGGACGGACGGATAGATTGAATGGGGCATGCATCGGTCAAGCCTCTGTCCTGCGAGGGAGGCATCGCATCCGCCGCTCGTCTACGAATACAGGAAATGGCTTGTCCATGGAGGTTGGCTTCCTCTTAACTTTTGCCGCGGTTGGCCGTAGTCCACAGCGCGCCCACTGTCAGCCACAATGAACAGGTCCCTGGATCTAGGCAGGGCTAGACTCGACGGCCCCAGAGCTGACTCCACGATTCACACGAGAATCCTCCTAGCCCTGGCCCACATGTGCTGTCTTGTCGGAACCCATTCCGGGCATACTATCCGGCACACTCTTCAACCCCAAGTCTTTAACCACGGTAATCATCTCCGTCTCCCGGTCTTCCTCTCTTATGCGACATCCAGGACACCCGCCTCTTGTCAGGGAACAGCCCGACAAAGATGTCACAAGCTACACCGACTAAACTCCTCAGTTTTCTCATTGCCGCCTCAACCTGTTTGATGCTACCCTGATCCTACAACCAATCCTGCTCATCGCACACGAGACACAGCTGCCGTGTACATACCACCCGTCGCTGGTAGACTTGACGCTCCCCCACGTCTTAGCCTGCTTACCGCCGCCACTTCAGGCCTCTCTGCACCCGCTACCAGCTCGTCTCGGCCGACTCTGCGTTTGCCGACGTAATTACTAGCAGATCTCCGAGGTGCATCGCTTGTTGTCTTGCGCTGACGTCGGGCGTAACCCCAACCCAAGCACCCCAAACAGGACACCTACCATCAAGCCAGGTATCATTCCCATGACTTCGCCTCACCTGCCATCGTTATACTATCCACCTCATGATCTCTTCAATGTGCATGATTTCTTCGCCCAAACTTGCATTTCTCAATCATGATGATCAACCTTCACCCCCGCCTCAGTTCCCGGCAATCCTATTGCGGGGAGATCCATCACCCGGCCCGGACGTGACACAATGCCATTCCCGGCCAGCCTTGGGCGGCCCGGCTCGGTACCATCTTCCCTGACACCTCAAACAACGTGCGGGCGTCAATTCTAGACAGGGAGCATACATACATATGTTCCAGCTCATCCTGGAAGGAATGCATCCTAGTGGTTGGTCGCTCAGCTCGTCATAAAGTCGGAAAGTGACCGAGTGAAAGATTTCCGGTGTGGGAAATCGGCAACATGCGAGCTGCCCTTACTCCTCAGGTATAACCCGGTATCATAATTATTGTAAACTATCACTGGTGAAACTCCGTTGCCCGAAGCCGGTTATCGTATCAGCGGCCGGAATGCTTAAACGGAGGTTGAAGCGGCGGTCAGGTCACGAGAATGCGCAGCTAAGCTCCACATCCCCGTTCTCTGCTCCGACGAAAGAACATGTGTCTCAGGCTTAAACACGCGTGCATCTCCTGTATTTGGTCTTGACTTACACCTGGAAAGACCTCGGGCGCGCGTGTTTTCTTGATTTATGAAGCTGAGCCTCAAGTCCAGAAGTGAACAAGTGAGTATGAAGTTGGTATATGATAATGGCCAAACGGGGAACCTACAATTACTACAGTCAAATCAGCCACTTGCACACCGGATCTTGAACCTAAGCAATCTATGTCTTTGAAAGCATACACGTCTTCTTCAATCAGAATTGCACCTACTGTGCTTTTCGTGGTTGAATTCTGAGATGGGCATCAATACAGAGTACAGTGGGGCGGGACGGGCCGCAGCCCCTCCTTAATGCTTATCCATCCACCAGAGTCTGATCGTGTCTCGTCGCCTTCACCACGAGTTGGATGCCTCCCAATGGCCGAGTCTGCCTTTGCTTTAGTGCTTGGAATAGTGCCTTGGACTAGTGCGGCAGCATGACAATACCCAAGCCGATTCAGTATATTTGCCCCAGAAGAACCCTTGGCGGATGCCTCCCAAGGACATCAGCCGCAGAGGCTGAGCAGGCTCTACCCATAGGGCTGGGTGGCTAGACAGCAAAACTAGGCAGGGGTCGCCTTTGGCGATTGGCACGCACAGCCATGTAAGCGAAAATAAGATGAGGTAGATATGGCCTCGTATATATCATGAGAAGATGTCCCTCTGGGGTTTATACCAAAACATGAACAGACATCTTTGTTTGATGGGCACCTGCTACGTCTCCCATTAGTCGCTGAGTCCACACCAGTTCAACCATGACCGACTACGTCTACTCTCCGTTGGAGGCATCCCACATTCGACTAATTAAAGTGGCCTTCAACGACCAAGATGAGCTTGACGCCAGCATCGAGCATACCAACCTCGATCCAGAAGACCCCATCACCTACTCAACCCTATCGTATGTCTGGGGAGACACCTCCAACACCGTCCAATTGTCCTGCGATGATGGCAAGACTATCAAAATCACCACGACCTTGCATGATGCCCTACGGCAAGTGGCCAAGTTCAACCCTAACAAACTACTTTGGGTTGATCAGATCTGCATCAACCAAAATGATCTACACGAGCGGTCAGAGCAAGTTAAACTCATGAATACAATCTATGAAAGTATGTTCGCGTGATGCTCTATCTGTGCGAAATCCATATAGTTTCCGATCTAACAATGCATCAGAAGCAGAGACGGTCATTGCGTGGCTGGGAGCAGCGACTCCCTCGACCCCAAAAGCCATCGACTTGATTTCACGAGTGTCTGATATAGCCATGCCTACATTGACAGATATGTTCCGCATAGAGGAGTATCCCGATGACTGGGTAGGTCTTGAAAAGTATGAGGAGATTTCCACAGAGGAGTCTAAGAAGCTCGGAATCTCGTTTGATGATGAGGAGGCTTGGGACGCCTTTGCCGATTTCTTCGACAGGCCCTGGTTCCAGCGTATCTGGATCGTCCAGGAGATTCTTCCAGCTCGCAAGGCCATCATGCTTTGCGGTGCGCAGAGTCTCGAATGGAAGGTCCTGCAAGCTGCCGCACGGTGGTACCATTACAAGGCCGCTGCCATAGCTAGTCGACATCGACGTAGCGTCAATGGCGTTGATCTTACAGTCGCCATGAACGTTCCCTGGGTCGTCCGCCACGGCGCTGAATTTATCCCCGAACTCCTCGGTCAAAAGACGCGGGCTGTCCACAAGTGGCCCCTCCGGCGCCTCCTCGAACAGTTTCGGCCACGCCTTGCGACCGAGGCAAAGGACAAGGTCTACGCCCTCCTCGGTGTCAGTGACATGGGTGTTAGCTACTCCTCTGATATTGTCAACTTTACCATCGACTACTCCCAGGAGTTGAAGGGGGTGTTTGCCTTGGCCACGAAAGCCATGATCTGCAACGGCGATATTGCACAGGACGACCTGGACATCATGATGACAGCGCGCCGTCGCAACGACGAGCCTGGATGGCCGACCTGGGTGCCGGACTGGCGATTGGAAAATGGGCAAGGATGTGATTGGGGCATCGCCCATCCCCTACCAACAAGCCTGTATAATGGGCCGAATCGTCAAAACGGCCGGCATCAGGTTTTTGACACTGGCAACACTTACACTCTTGGTGTCGAAGGCGTTGTTTTGGGGCGAGCAACTTACACCAGTCAACATCACCATGTCACCCAAATGCTTCTGAATGGGGGACTGGCCGAATGCCACGAGGCATGCATGTCTACCCTTACATCTTATCCTACAGGCGAGGACTTGGAGGAAGCGTTTGCACTTACAGTAATGGCTGGAGAACTCCCTGGAGAAATCAAGAAAAACGACATGAGTCTCGAGACTTACGTGAAGAGCTACCTCGAATGGGCCAAGATCCTCGTTATGCCCCGGGACACGGAAGAGCAACGCACGGCCCGCCTGAAGGTAGCACATCCGCTTTTAAAGCTTGGATTCCAGAACGATTGGGGACAAAAGTTACTTGAGGCCTACTGCGAGCGGCGGTTCTACATGACCGACACGGGATACATGGGATTGGGAAACCACAACATGAAGACCGGAGACATTATTGCCGTTCTGTTCGGACTGAAGATCCCTTGTGTGCTGCGCCTTCGGGGTAAGAACCCCGAGGATGGCTACGAGTTTATTGGGTAAGTCGATACTTGGTTGCGAACCTCAAAATGACGAACGTGCTCGCTAACAAATGTGGTAACAGTGAGGCTTATTGTCATGGGATGATGCACGGAGAGGCGCTTGAGAACCTCCAGAAAAGTGAGGAGCAAGTGGTTTCTGGAGGGCAACGATTTACCTTGTACTAAGGAAGGGACATCGTAGGCGTTTGGAGTCAAAATATCAATCTCTCTGGTGTGAGTTGAGGCATCACGCCTCAACCCATATGTTCATTTTTACCACACGTTCTGGATGGGAGAGAATTCCAACAGGATGATGATGATAGATATGCTTCTTCAGGCTTTCAGGCATTTAGAATTAAACTAATACTACTACATATTGACCCCTCATCCACGGAGTTTCTCGAATACCGTGGTCAATTCCATTATAACTGCACGACATCATGTACGTGGTAGGACATTGGCAGGAGGACCAGACCTCATCCCAGCTATCCCACACGGTTGTTCATCCAACAAGTCGCTCTACGATTTTGTTATCTCCGTTGAACTGGCTTTCTCTTGTCATCAGATTTGCCAATTCCGCCAAGATATCCCACCGTTTCAAGAACAACATCCTCAGTCTCGTCAAGTTCCTCTCGGACCACAAAGTCTTCCCCGTCGTCATCGTCATGTCCCCTCCCAACAGGATACTTCTCCATCCAATCCTCCCAGGCAAGATCCCATCGCTGATTGGATTGTAACAGTTCGGTTGCCAAACACCCCTCATAGTACATCAGCCAGTAATTGAAGAGTACAGCCGTCAGGAACTCAGCGACGTGTTCGCCGGAGCCCATCGACCACCCAGCAGACCGGCACGTCTTATGACGACGCCATACCTCGGCCCGAATGATGAACTCCAGGATATATTCGCCCAATTTCCACGTGCTGCGAAGCTCACGTAATCCAGGGAAGATGTATTCGTGGACAGTTTTGATAGTTTGAGGCGATTTGTCTCCAAACATCAAAGCACGGAAAATCGGCCGAGTTTTGATGAGCTCGGCTTGTAAATCATTATCGCTGATCTGCAACTGGTGGAACTTGACATTTCTAATAAATTTCCAGAGAGACGCTTTTATCGGCGGGGAATCGACAAAGGACAGTATGGCATGACGCTTCCGTGCCTTGGCTGAAGGGTTGGACATTTCTGGGAAGAGTTTTTCCACCACTGCATTCACAAAGTCTTTGTAGTAGTCTCTAACCAAAATGCCATGCGTGCTTCGTTCTCGGTCAGCAATGTACTTGAGGGGATTGTCGAAGATAAACTCCTCCGCCATGCAACATGGTTTGCCACACCACGATTGGCGCGGGTCCGGCCGGCCCTGGGAAACATGATTCTGGAGCAGATGACCTTTGGCGAGCTCTCTGCGGCGAAGGGTACGTCGTGCTTGTACGCTCCACCCCATTGGGTGAAGTTCTCTCTTAATGGAAGATTGTTGAACGCTTTTGGAAAGAGATGCTTGGCTGTTGGAGTGGATAGAACCTTTTTTATCTTTAGAAACAGGATTCCCCGATAGCTCCTTGGTAACTACAGGTCGTGTATCTGGCCCTAATGGGTTGTCTCTTGAAGGCCTTTTTCCTGGTTGGAGAGATTTGGACGCTTCCGACGCAATGTTTCCCGTTTGCGATGCCATGATCACGATTCCGAGACCTGAGCCAAGTAGTGCAAAATATGGCCAGAAAAGAGCTGACAGAATGAATGTATGAGAGGATTCTCATGGGATACACATATTTTATACACGCATCTTACACTCAGTTAGAGCAATCGGCATCATGGTTGGCTTCTCAAGGGCGTTGCGCTAAAGAAGAACAAAGCGACAGAGTAGCAGGATCTCAGAACAACCCATGTTTGTAGTATATGTGTGGTTCCAGCGCTGAACAAGGGCGCTATAATGCAACAAAGAGAAAATGACATGTGAGTGTTTGACTATGTTAGGATCAGTCCGATGGGAGAAGCACGGTCACAACTGGCTGCTATTTGATAAGTTGCAAAGCAGGACGACGCAGGACAAAAGTGGCGGCAATCAGATCACCAGAGAAACTTTCTACACTTTTTGCTACCACACAAACACCTTGTCATGTGGTCTACACGACCCTCCGCCTCATCGCCCTCATAAGCAACCCCGTCTACATAGTCAAACGTCAGCTCCTCGCCCTTGGGGATCTCCTTGATAGCAAACAAGGCCAGGTCGTGAATGTGTTTATCAGCGTGATCGCCCACGCGCGCAAAGATGCGCATGTTTGGGTCGCAAGAGTGATTAATGAAACGGGTTGGCCCGGACATAAACTCGCCGTCAACCTCTAGGGGCGGCCCCTTGAGACGGGGATCGAGCGAGTCCGGGTCAGTGAACTTGTCGAGAGCAAAGAGATACACGTCTTTCCTCTGGCATATCGCCGAGGCGGAGCGGCGACGATCGGCCTCAGTGGAGGTAATGATCTCACCGAGGTATCGGTCGACAAACTGGCCCTTTTTGATGGAGGCAGAAGATCGTATACCTAATTAATGAAAGAGAGTCAGGTGCCAATAAAGAATATCGGAGCAACGGTGCGGATACATACCCCATCCTCGATCAGCAGTTCGAAATATTTGGAGCGGGATAGTACGACCGCGCTCGACAACGCGGTTAGGGCAGTTTATGCTGCATGCACAACCCTGGTGGCATTCATAGATGGGCACCTTTGAAGTGTGGAAATGGGAGCGCAACAGGCCCGCCTTGGAACCGCGGGCGTGGTAGGCGTAGGCCTTTTTGGGTGAATTTGGCCCATCTAGGTCCATTCCGTCATCGTCATCACCATCATAATGATCGTCCTCCAGGTCGGCAAGGCAGAGACAGCCCGTATATTGGCAGTCACCGTCATGGCTGCAGGCACAACCGCTGCGGAAACTAACCTCGGCGGGTTCGACGCCGTGGCCGAAAACATTGCTATCGATGAAGCGGAAGTCCTTGGGGAGGATCTGCGAGTCGACCTCGTTGACAACAGTGATTGGATTAGACTTATGGGTGGGAAAGGAGCGGATCTGGCACCAGTGACAGTTGGACTCTTCGTCTGCTAGGTTCTGGGGTACATTAGCAGCAGGTCTCCCAGGCGGTGGCATCGTGCAGCAAGGTGCAGGAATTCGACGTACTCCTTTTCCGTGATGGAAGAAGTGCTGCTCCGTAGCCTGCTCCATGGTTGTGGCTTCCGTTGTGTTCGTTGTGAGAGGTGAGAGATGGCGGGGCGTTTATGCGGCGACGAGAAAGTTGTTGATGCGGGCAGGGTTGGCTAACTCCGCCGAACTCGAAAAGAAGTCATATGAAAGGGGGCCGAATCTAGGGTCTCCTTCTTTGATCTGTGCTTAGAGACATTTGACTTGACTTGGTTTGGCTCAAGGTGAGGCACGGTAAGGCAACACGACGTGAGGGTGATGGGATAATAGTGTGCAGCGGGCAAGTAAGCTAGCATTCAAGGTGAGGGCGGGCAGTGGAGTGGTGTAGTGGCGGCGCGTGTGTCGGCGCTGGGACTTGGTTGGCGGGGTACGCAACGACAGCAGGCGCTACGGGGGGTCTCACCTCGGTGAGCGAACGACGGTTCAGGTTCAACAGGACGCGGAGAGGCTCACGAGGAGGTGAGAAAATGACGACACGAGAAGGCATCTGAAAATACCACAGGGCATGCGTGCGTACATACGTAGCACATACGACGTACATGACCCATCACAATGATTGGATGCGTGCGCGTCCAGCGCATCACAGTGACCAGCGGAGAACTATTTCCAGCACCGACCGCCTGTCGCAGCTTCTCACCTTACCCACCTACCCACGGATGAAACTAGAGAGAGCAGACGACAGCGCACAGGGGGATGGCGTCTGGGACAGACAGAGAGGCGGGAGAATTGACGGTCTGACAAGGTCCACATCGTCTTGGATACGATTGAAGCCGTCGTCCAGGCTCACATGAATCATGTGCAGTCGTTTATCCCCGATGTTGAACTGGAGGCGATCCAACCAACAAGTCGACAACCCCACCACGACTACCACTACGACCAACAGCACGGCCACCACCACGGCTGCCACCACGAGCCGCTTGCCACCAACCACCACGACACCATGACCACGTCTTCTCCATCCATCCATCCACGCCATGGCCCATGATCCCTACCACTTGGTTCCTACGTTTGGCTCCTTACATAGCACAGTACATCCATCCATCC
>JAANBB010000328.1:2639-46759 GCA_014621425.1 Cylindrodendrum hubeiense
CNNATTNGTNNTANAACGCTGCATCGTGGGCTTCCTCAAAAGGCGTCGGTTCTCCATACCTTTAGGTTGCCGGTCCAGCCACAGAGAGGGGGACCATGGGGGCCACGGGGGCGCGTGCATTGATAGCGACTCGTCAACCCACCCGCCACTGGTTCGCTGTATCAGTCCATCGATCCCGTTGCCCCGCGGCTGGTGCGCCCAGGGTGACGACAATTGCATCTTGCGGGGGGTGGGTAGCCGGCGCTACCTTGAGTGATCCCGGTCTATCCCGCTCCGGCTCGTCGTGCGGAGGAGGCGTGAGTCCATTGTCCCAACCGGGTGGTTGAAGCACAACGCCATTCTGCTTGTTGCCGAGTCCACTCAATTCGTCACATTCTCTTGGAGTGGACGCACTGCGACGACGCTTTTGGGCAAAGTCGCCCCGCCGCCAGGTGCTCCCAGTGAGGGGAGTGCTGAATATATCCCGCCGCCATGTTTCCAGTCAAATCGTCACGATGTTCAATCACATCATTCGGATCGTACGTGTGCATTAGCCCATTGGTTGATAGGCTTGATAAGAGCCGCGGGTTTCGGAAAGTCGCTCGCTCCACAATGGGGCGTGCAGGTACGGTTCCGACGGATCTTCAACCCCCAGATTCGGCAAGTACAGTCTGGTGATAGTATCGACAATGCCCAACTCGAGTTGTGTGTTGTGGCTATGACCAAGGGTCTGCAAACCCTGGACAACCGAACCTCCGTATCCATCAGCCCCCAGGTCGTGCAAAGACAAATTCACGGCATGCCTAATTCAGACCAGTCAGTGATGTAGCACATTTTGTGTGCCTTAGACCAAGAACTTACCGCTCGCAGAACATCCAGTCTCTCTTGCGTCTGCATGAACACATGGCGGTACTGAGCGATGCTCTCTCGAAGCACTACCTCCTTGCTCGTACGACCTTCGCATATTGCCTTCATCTTCAATTCCATCTCCTTGCGTAGGAATGGTTTGCCGAGACTCGTCTCGAAATTCATTCGATCGAAGCCCAAAATGAGTGCCACCCCCAGTTGCGTAGGCACGAATACTTGCACGCCCCTCTGGCTCCCGGCTGACGAAGCTCCTCCTCGCCCTCGCCCACCTCTGCTGCCCCGTCCACCCCGTCCACCCCGTCCTCGGCCTCCTCGGGCAGGCGGGGCGTTGCCCGGCTCCTCATCGGCTGCTGATGCCTGACCTGATCTATCAATTGTCGCGACGTATTCCCTGTCTTGAATCTTTTGGATGTGCTCGGCCATGGTTGCGTCGGTACCAATCCCATTGGCATCCATGAGGGAAATTAAATCAGCCTCGGTGAGATAGCCAGGCGGTGATGTTTTCCCTTCAGCCATCAGAGCCTCGGTCGGTTGGAACCGTTCCCCCACTGTGAACTTTGGGAGCTCGACCGAGTTATTCCAACTCTCGTAGACGAAAACGTCAAGATAATTCCTCTCCAAGACAATTACTCCGTGGGCGCTGAAGATCTCTTCTCCATATTCGAGGTTGACATCACTTGCCATGCCCTTGGCGTCGTCTGAGCAGCAGGCCAGGAAACGTCGAACAACGTACTCATAGAGGCGGCCCTCGTCGAATGTCAGCACGCTTGGTGCGGCATAGGTGATTGGGTGGATAGGCGGATGGGCCTTGTCATCATGCCTGCCTTCCCTTGGTTGTTGGAAATTCCCGTCCACGAGGGCTTGTGAAAATTGTCCCCATCTTTGGTCGGGTGTCTGCTTCTGGACAAGAGCTCTGAGATTCATGCCCTTATCAAAACGGTCTGTTTCGGTTCTCGGATAGCTTATAAACCCCTTGTTGTAGAGTCCCTCAGCAATGGTCATGGCCTGCTGACCAGTCATACGCAGGAGTCTTGTCGCTGCTTTTTGTAACTCGACAGTTGTAAGGGGTAAGGGCTTAAATTTCCGGGTTGGTTTCTCCTGGACCTTAGTTACTGTAGCAGTCTTGGCTGAGAGACATCTCTCATATAAAATGACTGTTGACATTCGATCGAAGAGATGATTGCGCTGCCAAAGAAAATTGACCTTCTTGCTGTCTCGGTTGTGCATCATCTTGATGCTCCAAAACGGTTCTGGTACAAAATTCTTCACGCGGAAGTACCGGTCGACGACAAAGCCGAGGGTTGGAAATTGGCATGACCCTTTTCTGTCGTTAGCATATGCCTGGCAGGCTTGTATTGAAGCACTCACCGTAGCTCAGAGTCAGATTCTCCATCGGCCCACCCAGGGGTCTCAGGCTATTCGTGATAAATCGAGTGAAGGCATAGCCGATGCGAAGATCCAACTCGATCCTAGTAGAAACAGCGTCGACTTGTTTTTCGTCCAAGTTTGCCAAACTTCTGGCTGCCGAGAGAACATGCCTGTCATACACTTTCAGTTGGAGTTGGGAAACACGACAGGATATGGTTCAGGGGTTACACACGCTCGTTCAATGTTGCTGAACCTGGCACGCTTGACCTGGATGTCTGCGTTTCCTGCTTGCGCGGCTGTGACAATCTCGTGGCCAATGTGCTCGCCTTCGCGATCACAATCAGTCCAGATGACTAAGAGTCGGGCATACCGAGCCTGGGATTCCAGATTTTTGGCAATTGATTTTTTATCCTATATGCGGTCAGCTTGAATCAATGTTGCCGGGGGGGTGTTCTTGCTCACATCATGGACACTCGTCACTACCGGTGCCCTGAAGAGCGACTCTGGCGGAGGATGGCTCCAGTTCTTGTATTCGGGTGTGAATTCGACGTTGGTCAAGTGGCCTGTGACGCATGTCATGGTTACGGAACATTGTCCCCATGGCGCTCCAAAGTCGAAGTCGAACGAGTAGTTCTTGATGTACTGGTTCCGTGTGTTGTGCTGGCGAGTAGGGTCAGCATGTGTTTGGTAGGTGGGTGAGTTGAACAATCTGAGTGGGCCGGGCTCACCGTCTGATGCGAGCCGCCGGAGAGATGGCCAGCAACGGCCTTTGAGATGGACGGCTTCTCAGCCACGCACAAGACTCTCATGTTTGCATCCGTGTGTGTATCGAGGTTAAGGATGTGGGATCTGGTCACGGAAATGTGGCCTTAGGCGCAACCCATCAGAGTTGAGGCAGGCACAGCACAGTGAAGGGTGTAGACGCGACAAAGGTCTTCCAAACTACCACGAGCAATCGCGTATCGACTTTATCATGCTGTTTCCCTAGATTCCTCTCAACACAATAATCTCGATGTCCCAATCCACCCGGCTTGGCTGTCTATGGCGGGGCATTGACTGTCCTGGAGGGTGACGTTCACGTTGTCGATGAGGAAAAGTCAGCACGCGTCGTAAACGAGGTCCCAACGTGAATTTTAGTGAGGCACCGTTGGCGGTCGTCCAGCGATGTTCAGGCGGGTCCCGGCACTGGACCACCAGCCACAGCGGCTCCATCCGCTGGCGAGGCGATCGCTCCCCAGCGACTGTCCCCTAACCCCACAGCCTATGCCACAGCGGCGTCCAGGCGGGGCTAAGCTTAATAACGTGGCGCTTGTCCCTTTGCTTCGGCAGATCGAATCGATGACGTTGCAGCCATCGGCTTTTCATACCCTCACCAACAGGCATTGCAACCACCTCCAACAATCCGCATCAGCTCACTGTCTGCATCAGTACGCTCTCACCATGGCTCTTCCACTCCTCAAGTCCCTCGAGGACTGTGGTGATTTCTCCAAAACAGTCGAGCTCTTTCTGCCCCAGCTCTATGCCCTGCCGAGCCAGATCCTCCAAAACATTGGCAGCCCAACAGCCCTCGCGCAACTTTACATCGATACCAACCCGCTTGTCTCGGCATTTGCAGCCTCTCTGGCTTGGGGTTTCATTTTCCTCGTCGTCTCTGAGATCAACCGAAACTGGTCTCAGGTTGATCGCATGTGGAGTCTCCTCCCCAATCTCTACATCGTTCACATTGCCGTTTGGGCTCGCCTTGCTGGTATATCGCACGCTCGTGTCGATCTCATCGCCATCTTCAGCACCGCTTGGAGTGTAAGATTGCCTACAGATTTCCTCCCTTGGGTTTTACTAACTGGCTACTTGCAGTGTCGATTGACATACAATTATTGGCGAAAGGGTGGGTATAATATTGGATCTGAGGACTATAGGTGGTGAGTTCCCCCCCTTCTGTCCCAATGGGACGCACCGCTTATTTTCTGCAGGGCAATTGTCAAGAGCCACGTGCCTGGGTTCATCTTCTTCATTCTCAACGTTACATTCATCTCTTTTATCCAGAGCGTTCTACTCTTTGCCATCTCAGCTGTCCCAGCATATACCATCCTACTCTCCACCCAGTTTGAGAGCGAGATCACAACGGCTGATGTCTGTTATCTTGTTGTGGAGCTTGCCTTGGTTCTCAGCGAGTGGATCAGCGATGGCCAGCAGTGGAGTAAGTACCTATCTACATCGTTCCTATCACGGTCGACTAACTCAGGTAACCAGCCTACCAAACTGCCAAGCATCAGTACTTGAAGGATGCGCAACTACCCAAGGGCTTCAGCCAGGTTGAACTTGACCGAGGTTTTATAACCTCGGGATTGTGGGCCTACAGCAGACACCCTAATTTCTTCGCCGAGCAGATGATCTGGTTTGTCCTCTACCAGTGGAGCTGCTTCGCCACCAACAACCTTTTCAGCTGGACATTTTCTGGATCGGGCTTCCTGATCCTGCTCTTCCAGGGCTCGACGTGGCTAACTGAGTTGATCACTACTGGCAAATACTCTGAGTACTCGGTGTACCAGAGGAATGTTGGCATGTTTTTTCCAACTTCGATTTGGGGATATCGAACTCCGCAGCCGAAGATCATCAAAACGAGCGAGTTGAACAAGCATCAGCAAGAGAAGGAGACGAAGAAACAGAAGTAGAGCCGCTTTAAACGAGCGAGCTCTTCATAATTATCCGTCATTTTAGTGGCGTTTGGGTCAAGAGGCGTGTTTCGCGGGAAGAATGCAAAGAAGGAATTGGCGCTTGGCTAGATTTAACAGGGGAGCGATGATTAGATGCTGGACGAGTATATTTCAGGTATCCGCAAGGTCTAGAAGTCTATAGAGTCTAATCTACCTCAAGCGCCCAGAAGGTCGCTCAGTTTATCAGCATAAAACGATGGAACAGCAATGGGGTTCTCCGTCTCCCAGTCCGCCTTCTGGTTCACACCTGTCGCGACATGCAGGGTACCGCCTAGCTTTCCCTCGACACCGAACTTGATGTCAGTGTTCAGTCGGTCACCAATCATACAGGTCCGGGCCCTGTCTAGTTGGAACTTGCCCTCGACTGCGTCCATCATGGCCTGGCTTGGCTTGCCCAGGGCCAGGGGCTCCTGACCCGAGGCGTAGACCAGAGGAACATGCACCGACCCGGCGCCAAGGAAGAAGTCGTGGTGCATGGGCAAGGTAGAGTCGACGTTGGTGGCGAGGAAGATGGCTCCACGCTTAAGGTAATGCAGACCCACGGCGAGCTTGAGGTAGTTGATGTGGAAGTCAAGGCCACACAGGACGACGCCAACATCGTCGTCCAACATGGAGCCGTCAGCGATGGCCTTGAAGTCCTCTGGAGAGATGTCCCGTCGGTAGGTAGGGTCCGTACCACCGATGTAGGGAACACCCTCGGAGTCGAGTTCTTCCTCGATGCCAGCCTCTCCGATGATGTAAACCTTGTTCTTATCCTCGTGGAGTTTAAGAATACGGGAGATGTAGATAGCGGCTGAGTAGCTGGAACCGAAGATGTCATCGACCTCGCTGGGGATTCCCAGCTTGATGAGCTTCTTACGGTACTCGGAGCGGGACTTGGTCGAGTTGTTGGTCACGAAGACGGTTCTCTTTCCTTCGGTTTTGTGAGTGCTGGTCCTGTGATGGCGCTGGGCTCACTCAACCTTTTGATCTCAGGAGGGCGATGGTTTCGGGAATACCCTCGAATATGTGATCACCCGACCATAGAACACCTGTACATTTGAGCTTCGTTCCTCTCTTTTGTGCACAGAAGACATACCATCGCAGTCGAAGAGGAATGTCTGTCAAGGATGTCAGCATTGAGGACTATCGACTGCAGATGACTAAATAACTCACATCGAACTTGTCAATGAACTCGGTGATGGCGGCGGAGTCACCAGTGAGGTACTTGGGTGTCGTAGCCATATTGCGATAGCCGGGACGAGGAATCGTCCGTTTGTGAATTGATTGATCCTTGGTGAGAGGTGATGATGAGGGATGAAGGTCAATTGCTGTCCTCTGTTTGCGGAGGTCGGCAGGCTTAGTCATTAGTTGGGCTCAAGTGCTTATATGCTTTGAGGAATGACACGAATAAGCCAGCCTCTTTGGGATGCCACGACACTCTAATTGGAAGACACGAAGCTAAACCGACGAGAGATATCTTCTTGACCAATGAAACACGTCATTGGTCCTGTCGGGTAGCGATAATGGTGATATCGTCAGAGTCACAGCCTGCGAGTATAGGGTAAGTGATGGCCTAATCTGGTGGTTAGGCGGCTAAGTCATCCCCGCTGACATCAAATCCATGGGCTTGGGAACTAATTAACCTCAACAGAAAATCGATCGGATAAAAGCAGGCTCTGAACTGATCTCACATGTGAAAAATTACCTTCAACCCGGGCAGTTTGTCGGAAAGGGTGGTCTACTTCTCCCGAGAGCAGCATGTTTGCCCGAAGAGGTTTCACCAGGGCGTTCGGCGAAGCTAGAGGCCGTCTAACGGCGTAAATGTCATTGGCCAGTGGCCGGGACCCGGCATGACAGCCTGCAGATAATGGCAAGCCTCAGTTGTCAGATGCAAATTCTCACGGCTTTACGGCGTATCACGATGCAAATCACATCCGGGGACGAGGATGATCCCCCGTTCGCCCGCCCCCTCCATCCGTCAGGCTGAGGATGGGAGTTTCGCGCTCACCGAATAAGCAGAAAGTACACACCGCCCGACGATGCCCGTATCTGCCCGCGTCGGGGTGGGGGGTTGAGGTGTCAAGTGTTGTAGGAGGTGGAGTCTCTGGACCCTGAACTCGAGAGGCTAAGGCCAGGTCGGAAGGGTGGGAGGCGACCGAAGCTGCCGCTAAGCTGGATACCCTGACGTCTTTATTAACAGCGTGAGCTCATTATAAATTCCGCGGACATCCTCTCGCATCTCGTGCGCCTGCAGCTCTATCTTGATACCGGCACCATCCTAGCTTGTCTTCCTTCCGCAGACGTGGCTTGACAGGTTGTACACGGTGGGCACGCGACACATCACAGTAGCCGCAAGTTTTGCTGTACCTGGCCGAACTGCTTTCTCATCCTCTGACGCCAAACAAAATTCTCACTCTTCGCTCCTCGCTCCTCTCTCCTCGCCCCTCGCTCTTCTCCCTTGACACCACCCAACAACCCTGATAGCAGACCCTTTCGACAGAAACCAACTCCTCCATCTAACCTCTCTTGTTTCCTTCAACTCAAGATGGATACTCCCGTCACCAACCAAGTCCCCTCGGACGCTATGTCGTCAAACTCCAGCACCTCCAGCTTCTTCTCCAACACCACCGTCAGCAAGTCGCCCGTCCTAGAGACGACACCCTCGTCCACCCCAAGTCTGAAGTCCGAGGCCGACACCTGCGACACCTGCAAGATTGGCTCCCGGCCCGTCTCTCCTCTCCAGAAAGAATTTCCCAAACCATCCCAGGATGTCGATGTCAAGGCTATGCTGGAGCGACAGCCAGGTCGCTGGACCATCCAAGGCCAGATTGCTGCCAACCAGCAGCGACCTAAGCCTGCCCTGAGCGAGGAAGAGTTGAAACAGAGACGAGTGCGAGACTTCGAGGCCGCAAAGAAGGATCTTCTCACTTTCCATGGCAACCTTCAGCCACCCGGCCACGGATCCTGGTAGATTTGGACCATTGGTCTCTTCAGCCCCTAACCGAACTACGGGTTGGGGCTGCACATACTGAGTTAAGCCGGCGCATTGAGAACCTGGAGGTTATACCTATTGTTGTACGGATAATGAATCTACGATTGAACGAGGCCCGATGATGGACGGCCATGGCTGGGGGAAAATGGACAAAGTTCTGGTACCACAAACAAATGAAGGCTGGGAAAATGAGTTGAGTGTTGCCAATTTGTATGCTGTATGATGAATAGCCATTGGAACAATAAGATTGCCCTAAGCAAGATCTGCAACAGACAGGACCCTGCCTCCCAGAGTGAATCCGTACGCAACAGTCGCAAAGAAGGTCACAATGTTGATCAGAGAAGAAATTCCGTGAAGCATGCCAAACTTCTTGTTCAGGGCCTTCATCTCATCCGAGTGAGGGCCCTGGGAATACCAGTCCTTACCATCTCTCTTGGCTGGAAATTGGTTAGCATTCACATCGTCTAGCAGAACAAGGATTTGGAGACATACCCTGGCCACGTCGGTCCTTCATCGTCTTGGTCGTCGCGGGAAGGAGGATGGCGAGGTTGACAAAGCCAGTCAAGAACATGGTTGCGATGGGCGCAAGCGAGTGCCAGCGAGCAAAGTCGCTCAGCAGCCCAGAAATGCCAGAAGAAAGGCCAATCAACGAGTTACCTGGGAAAGTGAGGGCGATGATAACGGGCAAGGCTGTTTGCATCCCGAAATAGATGGGGAAGAGTTGCTGCTGGATCGCCGAGAAGGCCGGGCGATCAACGGTCTTGAACATGACGATGCCATTGATGAATGTCTATCGAATCGTGAGCAACCGGTCGATGGGCTGAGAGAAATGGGGAATGTGGGCTCTCACATGGAAAAACGACGTGCCCAGAAGGGTTCCGTAGCTGACAGAGGGTGAGTTATTGTCCGAGCGTGTGATGCAGTGCCAGCTGAGGTTGCTCACGAGATGATGTGGTACGGTGCCACCGAGAAAACAACTGCGCTGACGGTGCTCGCCATTGTGATGATTTGCTATAGTTCAGTAATGATACAAGAGGAACAAACAAGATAAATGGAGGATGGTGGAATGCTTTCGACAAGGCGGGCGGTGTTGCATCCGAGGCAGAGGTGAGGTCGGACATGTTTCCAACAGCGAGGTCACATGACCTCGTGACTTTAACGCGTCTCTTTGGCACGGGCTCATCTCACGGCTTTAGCTCATGGGGGCCTTCTGCCTAATTGAGGACCAGGATTCGCCATGAGAACACGACCATAGTGTGATTTCATTTAAAACACCAGACTCCCAGATACGAAGACGCCACTTATACTTGTCACCGATCGTCACACATCTTCAAGTTTTCCTATTTACAATTCAAGATGGCTGACAAGGAAGCGACCGTGTTCATCTTGGACCTGGGCTCATCCATGGCCCAGTCTCACAGTGGCAGATCAGAGTCAGACCTGGACTGGAGCATGCTATATGTGTGGGACAAAATCACCGACCTTGTCGCGGCGAGCCGCAAGACTCTCTGCGTCGGAGTATTGGGATTGAGAACCGACGAGACCGACAACAAGCTGCGGGACGAGGAAGGCTACGAAAACATCTCGGTGCTGCAGCAACTGGGACCCATGACGATGACCTCTTTGAGGGAATTGCAGGCAAAGATAAAGCCGAGCAGTACGGAGTTTGGCGACGCCATTTCCGCGATTGTCCTGGCCGTGGATATGATTGACACCTTTACTAAGAAGCTGAAGTGGAACCGCAAAATTGTTCTGATTACCGATGGCCGGGGCCCAATCGACGACGATGACATCTCTGATATCTCAAAGAAGATGAATGACTCGAATATTCAGCTGACAGTCCTGTAAGTCGACCTTCATCGTCTCGAGTGGACTCTACTGACAACCTAGGGGCGTGGATTTCGATGATCTCGAGTATGGCTTCAAGGAGGAAGATAAACCTACGGAAAAGGTTAAAAAATTGACGACTGCATTTACATTGTTCACTATTGACAATTTTTCCAGGCCCAGAATGAGAAGACCCTTCAGTCGCTGGTCAACGACTGCCAAAACGGTGTTTTCGCATCCATCGTGGAAGCAATCGACGAGATCGGCACTCCCCGAGTCAAGTCCGTGAAGCCCTACAAAACCTTCGACGGCGCCCTGACGCTCGGTGACCCGCAAAAGTTTCCCGCTGCAATGAATATCAATGTAGAGAGATATTTCAAGACACATCAAGCTCGACCCCTTGCGGCGAGTACCGTAGTCGTCAAGTCCGACCAAGGTGTTGGACCTGAGTCTACTCAACCGATTGAAGGCGATGAAATGGAGGGTGTTGAGTTCTCTGCGGTAAAGCAGGCTCGGTCATACAAGGTCAATGACCCTGATGCACCAGGCGGCAAGCGTGATGTTGAATTCGAGTCCCTTGCCAAGGGATTCGAGTATGGCCGAACAGCTGTACACATCAGCGAGTCGGAATATAACATCACCAAGATTGAAACACAGAAGAGCTTTTCGATCGTTGGGTTCATCCCATGTGTGAAGGTAAGATATGCCATTTTCATTTGCGGATGCTTTGCTAAGAGTATTTAGTACGAGCCATTCCTGAACATGGGTGAGGTTTGCGTCACAATAGCTCGAAAGGCCGATACGAAATCAGAAGTGGCCCTTTCATCACTGATTTGGGCACTCTCCGAACTCGAGTCATATGCCGTGGCTCGCATTGTTCCTAAAGACGGCAAAGAGCCCCAGCTGGTGTTGCTGGCGCCCAACATTGAACCAGACTTGGAGTGCCTGTACGACGTTCCACTGCCATTTGCGGAAGACATTCGAAGTTATCAGTTCCCTCCCTTGGATCGGGTCATCACAGTCACCGGCCAGACGCTCACCAGACATCGTTTCCTACCTACCGATGAACTCAACGATGCGATGAGTGACTTCGTAGATGCGATGGATCTATCTACATATGGAATCGACGACGAAGGGTATGCATGAATCCCCCTGATGAAGTCTCTAACTGACGTTTTGAGCAGAAACCCTTCGGAGTACGTCCCTGTCGACGACACATACAACCCCGCCATTCACCGTATCAACCACGCAGTGAAGTCGCGAGCAGTCCACCCTGAGAGGCCTATCGCTGATACGCCATCCATTTTATTGCGCTTTGCATCACCACCGGATGACTTGATAGAGAAGGTCCAGAGCAAGATAGATGCTCTGATTGAAGCGGGCGAGGTCAAGAAGGGTGAGTCACTTCCACACACGTGAAGAACAAATACTGACTGAGATGAAGTCCCCCCGAAGGCCAAGGGCAAACGCACGAGAGACGCGGTTAAGCCTATTTCGGGTCTTGACGTGGATGCACTTCTTGGTGAAGGAGAGAAGGGTGACATCGACCCAGATAATGCAGTCCCTGGTTTCAAGCAGGCTCTGGCCACAACCGAAGAGCTTTCGGAGATTGAGGACGCCACCAAACAGATGGGCGTCATCACTAACGCATTGATTACGGAGAGCTTTGGGGATAGCAAATATGCCCGAGCAATCGAATGCCTAGCCGTGATGCGGGAGGAGCTCACCAATCTGGAGGAGCCAGGGTTGTACAACACATATGTGCGCGACATGAAGAAGCAGCTGCTTTCCGGGGCCCTAGGCGGTGACAGACGCGACTTTTGGTTCAAAGTAAGGTGGTCAAGGATGGGTCTGATTGACAAGAAGCAGTCAGAGGTATCGACCGTGACACCTGAGGAGGCTGAAGAGGTGAGCACCCCGTTCTCTTTATTTGTGAATCACAGACATGCTAATACTTGCGCAGTTCTACAAGTCGAGGTAGTTGGAGTGTGTATCATGCCGTGTATTTCTACGACGTTGTTTCTAGTTAGGTACCTAGACGGAGTGGCTCTCATCCAAGCATTTGCTGTCTTACCAATGCGCCCTGCCGGCCAGCGCTGTTTGATTGTAGTTGTAACCCCCCTTTCGCCCAGCAAACACTAGGAGGAAGGTAATAGCAGTAAAACGCAAAGACTCTGGCTATATAACAGGCTCTGGGTGATATATTTCCTTTTGCTCGTGCCAATGCAGGCCGTTTGACGAATCAAGGAGCCAGTCGCTGGGTGGTTGTCTTACTCCCAAATGCAGCTGTCCTAATCGTGCCTAAGCCTCAGGTGCCTACCCGCGGCTTTACCAACTCCTACCTCCCTACCTGCGCCTACTTCCTCACCTTCCACCACATTCTTCCAACCGCCAAGTAAAATAAAAAACCTCGCTCCTGCAACTCAACAGCTCGAACACATAATCTTAACCCATTCAACACTCTACAGTGTTATCTGGGTTAGATCCGTATGTCTCTTGAAGAGCGCTTGGAGAAGCTTCAGGCCCTTCTGGGCAAAGAAGTAAGCCTTGTTGACCCCCAGAAAGACATCGAACCACCAAAGGGCGTGATTCTGATGGAGTCAAACACCGGCTCCGTATCACAGAACGCAGCAAATCCAGAGACCCTTACTCAACTTGCTCAGCATCCTGATCATCGACGCTCGCCCTCCGAAGAGGCGAAGGATCGAGAGCGAGCGATGCGGCATCAAAAGTCATTCGACTGTTCAAGATTTCGCATTGGAGAACCACTAGAGGAGGATGCATACTTCTGTCCCTTGAAGGCGATGGTGACGTATCCCGAACGCTTCATTGGTAAAGCGAACAAACCTCTTGTGGGTGTTGACCAAGAGCATACGTCACTGTAGTCACTAATGGTGATACAGGCAAAACCCTTCTTTAATAGAATTCTGTTGGATAGAGTTTGGGATTTGTAGGAATCTCTCCTTATTGACTTGTGCTTGATGCTAACTGCGTCAGCTTCTACCTACACGACCCAAAGGAACCATCACGGGATCCATACCTCTTGGTCCCAACGGCTCAATTCGAGGTTTTCTTGGATGAAGTCAATGCTAAGCTCGGTATCTCGCTGAAAATCCCCAACGGAGTGAATGAAGAGAGATTTGCCCTCAAGTTTGGCCAAGGAGGCACGCCACGACCACGGTACCTCAGGCGGGCTGAAGACGAGACGGCGCTGGATATTAGGCCATGGCCGCAGATGGACTCGGGCGATATCCGACGCTTCGATGCGGCCACAGTGCAAATGCAAGAAGACTGGATTGCCAAGATGAAGTTGGTCAAGACTGGGTTGACCGGCGGAGGCAGCAAGGGCAACAGTGAGAAAGCCGCTCGAAAGAAACGCGAACGAGAGCAAATGGTTCTCGACACGCAAGCATACCTCGGCTTGAGAGGCACACCACCAGTTCAAGATGTTGTATTCATTTGTGTAGACGTTGAGGCGATTGAAAGACCACCAAATCCCATCTCGGAAATCGGATTTGCGATTCTCGACACAAATGACATCCGCGATGTTACACCTGGTTCAGGAGGTCAAAACTGGTGGACTTTGATCAATTGCCACCATCTCAGAGTATGGGAGTATGCGGGGTTGAGAAACCAGCAATATGTGCAAGGGTGCCCTGATTCATTTGATTTTGGGTACGCAATCGATTTCCTTAGACATGGATCCCTGGACGCTAATACATCCCAGTTCAAGCACATTCCCACGGAAAGTTCATGTCCGCCGGGAGATAATGACGATTCTTGCACCATATATCAATGCTTCTCGAAACGTTGTCATTGTCGGCCATGATATTCACCAGGACATTCGATACCTTTCAACTCTGGGCGTGAGCCTGCTCACCTTGAACAATCTCGTTGGGCAGGCTGACACACAAGCCATGTACCAGGCGTGGCGGAATGAAACGAATGGACGAGGCCTGGGCAAGATCCTGTCCCAACTGGAAATCCCCAGCAAGAACCTCCACAATGCGGGAAACGACGCCTACTACACACTCTGCGCCATGTTCGGGATTGCTTTAGAACAGATCAGGGAGCACGAGGCCAAGCTCAAGGAGAAACAAGACATCACCCCCACTCAAGGGACATCGTAACCGAGGGAGAGGGAGATGGAATGGCGAGAAGAGAGCGGACGCATTGCCCTGTATTTAATGTATTGTTACAGCATTCATCCGAGATAGCTCGACGGCGTACCCATCCCATCACTTTGCTCTTACTCTCAGGAGCTTCCGTATGAACCACAAAACGCCTTCGCTATGGAAACAGGTAGTGTACAATATACACACACACACAGTGAGCCACCCCTGCTGTTGTAACTTCAACCGTTCATCTGTCGCATTCGTAGGGCACACATATTGAGACCGGTCGGGTGATGATCAGGCCTACGAGGCCCTGGGTGGATTCGTTGGTTGGTTATGACGTCTCATGTCAGGTTGCTTTGTCTAGGAGCTCTTTTGCTTCGTTGACCTTGGTCGCTAGGTATGGGCTGCCGCCTCTATCGGGGTGGTTGAGGAGCATGAGGTTTCGGTGGGCCTTGCGGACCTTGTCTTTGGTGATAGAGCGCTCACTGCGGACATGGTTAGATTGTCAATGCGGTAGCAGTGTTGTGAACGAGTCGTACCTGAGGGAGAGGATGAGAGTAGCCTCCTTCTTGGTCATCTTGTTCTCGAAGCCGCCCTTGTAGAAGGCCTTGCCCATGGCACCAACGCCACCACGGGAACGTCTCCATGCGACGAGTCCGGCTCGGCCCTGCAATTCCTGGTTAGGGTCTGGCTAATGGCAGGGTGCAACAACGGGGTGGACCTACCAGGAAGGCCGCAGCGGCAGCACCAGCGCCCCAAGCGAAAACGGAGGCCATTTTGGAGTTGGAATTATTGGCGCAAGACACGGGGTTGGAAGTGGTGATTGGGAATCCCGGATCTGGATGGCAAATCGCGAAGTTGCTGAAGTTTTCCGGGAGCCCGCCGGCGCGGACCGGAGGCAACGGAACATTGGTTTCTCCGCATTCCTATCGATTGCAACCGGGACCCACAGCGGTGGGTGGCCGAACAAAAATTTCTTGAGAGAGGGACGTAAAAGTGCGGTATCACCAGCGGGGCCGGAAGAAGAATAATTGAAGCTATTCTAGTCTTGGAGACCAACACACCGCCAAAATGAGGTGAGTTTTCGATTGCGACAGGATACCAAGCGAGGCTTCTGAGCGCGCCGGGTGCCGGGTTTGCAGACCCTTCACTCGTTGCGAGAGCGCTGCTTCGCTCCGGCTGGAGATACCGTCTCTTGCTTCATGGACCATGACTGACCAATTGCTTTAGAATCGAGACCTGTTACTTCTGCAGTCGCCCTGCGTACCCCAGCAAGGGCATCACCTTTGTCCGCAACGATGCGCGCGTTTTCCGTTTCTGCCGCAGCAAATGCCACAAGAACGTACGTCTACAGACTTCATGGCTCACGGGATGATGGATGATGGATGGCTAACAGCGCCCTACAGTTCAAGATGAAGCGTAACCCCCGCAAGCTCAAGTGGACGAAGGCCTTCCGAAAGGCTGCCGGCAAGGAGATGACGGTCGACTCGACTCTGCAGTTCGCCGTCCGCCGCCACGAGCCCATCCGCTACGACCGCGACCTCATGGGCAAGACCCTCAAGGCCATGGAGCGTGTGTCCGAGATCCGCTCCCGCCGCGAGCGCGTCTTCTACAAGAAGCGCATGGCCGGCAAGAAGGAGCGCGAGCTTGCTCTCGCCCGCAAGCTGGTTGCCGAGAACGAGCACCTCCTGCCCCGCCTGCGCGGCAGCGAGAAGCGCCGTCTCCGCGAGCAAGGTCTCACCGAGGCGGAGATCGAGGAGATCGAACCCGAGCGCGAGCGTGTCAAGGCCTTTGGTGGCGAGAAGAAGCGTGTCGCCATTGCGCTGGAGCACGACGAGGACGAGGACGACGAGGATGCTGAGCAGGACGGCATGGATGATGACGACGAGGATGACGAGAACGATGTCGACATTGAGGGCATGGATGTGGAGGGCATGGAAGTGGACGCCTGAAGCTGAGGGCCGAGAAACGTGAGAGCTGAGAGTCCATCGAACCAAAAATTGCACGTGTCCGGGAAGAAGGGCATTGGGGGGCGGGCGTTATGGTGTTTTGATTCGAGGCATACCACGGGCGTTGGGATATACTGGCTTCTGGTGCAGTACAGTACAGCACAGTGCAACAAGATGGAGACTCAGCGCTTCGTTGACGAAGAGGGTCGGTCCGGTTCCTTTGGAGGTGAGGTATGAAGAATGTCTCGACTCAAGGAACAGGATCGAGTGGTTTGGCAACTCGTGGATGGTGATTGGGTGAAGCCCAGCACCACCAAGGCAGTCAGCTGGCCCCCCTTGAGTGTCTGAAGGTTGTCTCGACAAGCCTGGATGGGTCTCGAGGTGTCTTGAGGTGTCTCAAGGGTGTCTCGACGAGCAACGCGGGGAACCCAAGGAAACCCAAGAAAACCCAGACGACCGGAATTGAATAGAACTAGTATTGATTGCCTGTAAACAGAGTTGTATTTCTTCTACGCGGGCTTGCCAACGAGTGAAGGCTGACAAAGGTCGGTGTGGCGTAGGTGGGCGTAGGTGGGCGCTCGGCAGAGAAGAGGCGGAGACGGCGGAGACGGTGATGCCGACTACTGCCGACTATTGCTGGCAGAACGGCGATCCCTCACCGAACCGAGCTCTCCCTGGTAAACTCTTTGTTTGGATCGCATTGACCCTCTGGCGTTGACCACGCCGCCGACTTTAATCGCGCCGCTGGTTCATCCCTTCGGATCCCCAGCCAGAGCGGCAGAGCGGCCGACCTGCCGACGCAGGGAAATTGGGGGAAATGCAATCGCCCGCGTGTGGTTGGACGGGCCTGATAGAGAGGTCTCGATAAGCCGGGCGCCCGCAACTTGCCGCGTCTCTCCCAGCCGAGCACAGCTCACAAGACCACACATACCGGAGCTTGCTTGTTGATGCAGCGCACTGCACCGGCTCCGCGCCGCGCCCGGACAGGAAGGACGAGCGCCCAGGACCAGTCTCCAGGACCCAGCCAAGCTTATCATTGCGCCCCGGCCTGCATGTCTCACTGTCGCGCTGGCGTAGACCCGTAGCCTGAAGATGGCGGCTTATACCCACGACGTAGGGGTGGCTGTCTTCTTTTCAAGGCCCCCGTTCCCCAGATCTGCCTTCCCCAGATTTCGCTCGCTCTTCTGTAAAAGGCGACGGCTTGTGACCTTCTTGTTATTTTAACGGAACGGAGCTATTGACGCCTCTCCACCTCTCCATCTTCTCTCCAGTCCACATCTGTATAATTGCTTTTCCCCGCGGCCAGGCCCGACACTAGACGCCCTGACGGGGGCCTTATCTTGAGCTTCCCTTCCCACGACGCAACCATTTTTGGGCCACCATGGACGAAAAGAAGGCCATGGCGGCAGCTGCCGAGGCGAATCCCCTCTTGAGAGAGCGGGCCAAGCAGCCGCCCAAGAGGAGGTCTGCGCTATTACTGGGGCTGTTGACCACCATGTCCATCGTTGCCTGCTTCCACCTTCGGCCTCTGGGGACAGAGAGCCGCAAGGGCAAGGGTGCCGAGCCACTGCCGTGGACTTGGAGCGATGTGCGTGTATTGGGTCCCTTGCCATGACAAACGAGTCCTGCCAATTGAGTTGCAAGAAGTACGTGCTGACGGGGAGAGTTCTGAAGATCAAACCGAGCCGTGACCTCGTCTGGGAGAAGTGCTACGAGGACGAATTCGAATGCGCCAGGCTAGATGTGAGTCCCCGATAATCAACCTCATGATTTAGCGAACTCGTGCCGACTAGATTTCGCATTAGGTCCCCATGGATTGGCTAGACCCCACCGAGGAGCACCGTGTTGTTGTGGGAATCATCAAGCTGGCCGCCAAGTCGAAGGGAAAGAACTTCTCTCCCGTATTTGTGAACCCGGGCGTGAGTCTCTCCGTTGTTTGAAATGACAAACCTCCGACCACAATGTTGACCAACTGGCAACTTAGGGCCCTGGCGGATCGGGAGTTCAATTCGTCAAAAAGGCTGGCAGTCTGCTCCAGACCATCGTTGGCGACAACCATGTGAGTGTCTAGGCTCCATCTCAGTTCTTCTATAGCTACATTACTGACTAATATATAGGATATCATTAGCTTTGACCCCCGAGGAGGTGAGTTGATACATATCCCTAACAGCAGAATAATACATTGGGCCTAACATCATGCTCAGTCGGCGTCTCCACCCCTCGAGTCGAATGCTGGGGCTCGTCCCAGAAGCGCAAGCTGTGGTCGCTCCAGGATACTCACGTTGTTGATGAGCGCCCTGGTCTCGTTTATGATGCTTACGCCCGCGCCCATGCTTACTCAGGTGTTTGCGAGATGGCCATGGCCCACACCGGTATCATGAGCCACCTCAGCACGGCATCCATCGCCCGTGATATGCTTGAGATTCTGAACATGACGGGCCACCGTCAGTTGCGGTACTGGGGCTTCAGTTACGGAACTGTCCTGGGCGGTGTCTTTGCGGGCTTGTACCCTGAGCGCGTGGAGAGACTCGTCAACGATGGTAAGTTGTATAAAGACGACGGCCATAAGTACTACGGGATATTGACAAGAAATAGGCAACTGTGACTATCACGACTGGTTCAACCTAGATCATGCCAACTTTGTCTCAGACACTGACAAGATCTTCGATGCCTTCGACAGTGACTGCCACAAGGTAGGCCCCGACAGGTGTGCCCTCTGGGCCGAGTCCCCCGAGGCCGTCCAGGCTCGCCGCAGCGGCCTTCTCGCCCGCCTCCGCACATCCCCGGTCCTCGTCCCGGCATGGTCACGCCCGTCCGGCCCGGAGCTCCCCGACTTGGTCACGTACTCCAAACTGCAGCTCCTGACGCAGACCATCCTCTACAAGCCGCAGAAGCAGTTCCAGCGCATGGCGCGCATTTACGCGGCCCTGGAGCGCGGCGACGGCATGCCGTACTACGACATGATGCGCGAGCACGCCACCGAGGAGCCGGGCCAGCTGTGCTTGCTCGGCGACACGCCGGCGACGATGCCGCTGGAGACGGGTGCCGAGGAGGATGCGTTCCCGGCCATTATGTGCTCAGACAACGAGCCGGTGACGGACACGCCCGAGGAGTTTGAGCAGTTCGCCAACAAGATCGAGGGTATCAGCAAGTGGGCTGGCGCGGTGAATCTCCTGTTCCGGGTAGTCTGCCTGGGCAAGAATGTGAGACCCAAGTGGCGCTTCTCCGACAGTATGTGACCAACTCACTGAACCGCTTGTGCTGTGAGAGCACCCATACCAAGCGTGTGCTAATATCCCAAACAGAAGACTTCCAGGGCGACACTGCCCACCCGATCCTCTTCATCGGCAACATGGCTGACAATGTCACACCCCTGCAGAGTGCCTTCAACAACTCGGCCCGCTTCCCCAGCTCTGTGGTCCTCACACAGAACTCATATGGCGTATGTTCCCCTCCTCCCCGCAATCCAAGGAACGAACCCTTGCTGACTTGTCTTATTCCAGCACTGCTCTCTCGCCGCGGCATCGACGTGCACGGCTCGCCACATCCGTGCGTACTTCCAGGACGGCACGCTGCCGCCGGCAGGAACCGAGTGCGACCCGGACTATGACCTGTTTGGGCTCCCGGCGGAGCAGCAAGTCGCTGTGGAGGATGAGCTGGCGGCTGCCGTGTTTGAGCTGGCGCACGAGGTGGATCTCCCGAGGGGAATGTGGTAGACGGATATGCGAAGGGCGCTTGGATACGGTGTTGGGTGCTTGGCTATTGGCTGAGTTTGTACGCTGTGCTGGTGTTGCTAGACTTCGATGTACGCTTTTAGAGGCTGCGAATGGTTAAATGAATAGGTGCTGTCAATATTAATCACTTCACTACTAAGTTGTGGTCTTGGCGAAGGCTGTCGAATGAATTGATGCTTGTTGTATATGGGATGAGCATTGTTACTCGCACACGGAACATACATCAACCAATGGTAAGCTACTAATTCTGGCGTTCTTTCCTGGGGTTCTTCTTCTCTTTATATGTAAAAAAATCTTTATCCTTATTACTAAACGTTATATCGTTATTTATTTCAGGCATGCTTACGCTCTTAATATTTCGGGTGGATAGGAAGCATGCGGATACCAAGTGGTTTTAAGCCCGAGCTGAGAGGTGAATCTCTACTGGACGGGTATCATTTCTATCTTCCTCAAGCACTTATCCCACTTTGGTCGCATCGGTGTCGCATAGTCACCTATACCATCGACAATGACCCAAGGCCATCTTAAACGATGTGGTGGACCTTGGCGGGCATCTTCAGTCCCTTGTCCACGGCCTCCTTGACCTGCTTCTCCAGCTTCACGCCGAGGGCGCTCTCTTCGGTGGCGGCCTTCTTGCGGTCTCCCTCGTCGTCCGTCTTCCAGTTGCCTGCGCCGCCGCGCCCGGAGTGTCCACCGTGGATCTGGTTGTTCTTCTTGAGGCTGGCGCTGATGGCGGCGGCCGTCTTGCTGGCCATCTCCTCCTGCTCACGCGCGTCTGGCATGTTGGCCGGGTCGACGTAGTTGCCGGCGCCGCCTCGGCCGGCGCGCGTGGCGACTTGGGTGGTTGTGCTGTCGGGCGTGGGAGCGACGGAGGTGCCCAGGGCTTGAGCCTCGAGATCCTGTGTTTGCCAGTGTAAGTGGGACTGAGTCAGGAAGGCCGACCTGGTGGCCGGCTTCGCGAGTAGAGGGTATTCACTTTTGAGTCCTTATCATCGGCGGGAGGGGCGTAGAAGTTGCCAGCTCCTCCACGGCCGACCTTGCGGTACACATCCATATCTGCGGGCATTTTTGCGAGGGTTTCTAGACGGTCGGGAAGCTGATAAAAGCGCTGGAGGAGCTCAGGGCGGACGGGTTTATGGAAACGTTGATTCTTTTATGAGCGGAAAAGGCTCGCGGGACGTCATGACGCGCATCTGGGGACCGCCACGAGCATATTAAAGACTCATTCGAGAATTGTCGACGCCACCCGATACGCGTGGGGGGGTTGTGTCCGGTCTAGGGCCGCATCCTGAAGTCTCCAGCGATGCTATCTTGGATCCATTTTCTGTGTGTCAACGGATTTGGGCATGGGAATGGCCGTGGCGCACGCCCACCAGTCTTAAGGTTCTGGGGTAGATCGACGGGTCCGAAAGCAGCCTGCCGCCCGCCAATGCAAGTCAGGCGCCCAGGCGTCCGGGCGTCTTGGCCCTTGGCTGGGACGGGGCTCGGAGTCAGTCAGAGCACCTCGGCGCGAGGACGAGCGGAGGGCCAAGTTGATGAGGTGATCCATGACGGTTTGCACGTTCGATGCAGCCAGGTTCCAGGCTGTGTTCAGTGCGCTCCGAAGCGAGCAAACGACAAGCCCTCCATGCACCACGCCATGACTTGCGTCGTACTCCGCGTCGTCCTCGGCGTCGTCCTTCGCCCAGATCTGCGGGAGCCCATGGGTCCTGTCGTCTTGTCAATGTTCAAGACGCAAGACATGCATCCATGATCCAGCCATGCTTCCAGACATGCATCCAGACAAGCGGGCCAAGACGAACGCCCGATAAGGCGCAGCATGTTGACTCATGAATCTGCGTCGAGAGCGCTCTAGCCCTTATCGGCGCCGCGTTGACTTGACGGCGCACAGTGAGCGAGATACGGGACGACACTCCAGGGATCATCTGTCGCTGATAAGCCGCCCAGGGCCAACAACAATGGCGTCCGGGTCCCCGCCGACGGCTGCGGGAGGGTCCCCCCCTCCGTCACATCACGCACCAAGCCAAAAAGCGTCGCTGATCTCGGGCCAACACCTCAATCCAGACACCTGGGAGGGAGCCTGGCTACATTCCATGTGTTGGTCGGGATGAATGGCTAATCCCCAGCCGGGCAATGAATGCGAGGGCCCATTTTCGCTACGAACACACACTGGGAGAACCCCACGTGGCCGGCCGATGGGTTAGTGCTGACGCAGGTACGGTACGGACGGAGACAGCCCTGGCCAGAACTTTGCTCGGACTGCACTGCTGGTCTGGGAGTCGGAGAGCACTGAAGAGAGAGAGGAGAGCGAGTGCGAGCAGGTGGCACAGTCTACCTCTCTAACAGGCCAAGGCATTAAGGTACCACTGAGTGTTGGCCTGCTGCACGGCCCTGCTGCCTGTTGCATTTGAGGCCGTTGGCCGAGCCCCGCTAACCGAACAATTACGCATAAATGCGACGAATCGGGTTTACTCCTTTAACGCTTTAACTTAACCTCCACTCCACCCAGTTCAGGCAAGTTATCAGATTTCAAATGCACGACGAGCATGTCCAACACAAGAATGCAACTCATCGTTCAAATTAAGGCCGAGCTCCCCTGCAAATCTTGGCCTTGCTGTATCCTGTACCTTGTCTTGTTTCTAATCGTGAGCGTTTATGCCGACCACAACGGCCCATGCCCATGTCTGGTGCGCGAGTTGCCAATTAGCTGCGCCGTTCACGTACATGCGCTGGCAAATAAGGCCATTTTTCTTGGGATGAAGCTGAAATGGAAAAAGCTCGCGAAGAAACAAATCGATCGACTCAGCCTTCCTTGGCATACTACGACATGTCCTGTTGGAGGATAGAGGGCATAGCCTTGACTCCACAATAGTGCCAACGGACATGTGTGTTGGTTCTACTCTGGTCGTGAAAGTGGAGTGATATGAGGATCCTTCCATGGCCTTGAGCTGGGGGCCGCAGTTGATAAAAAAACCGCTTCCCGCAAGAGGTGTCAGCCTGGCAAGCTTGTAATCCTCACTCTTCACTCGTTCTTCTGACTTGCCCTGCACGTCACTTAGACACGAGCCGCCTATACTCTTCCTAATGGCGATACTCAAACTCCAAGCCGCCCTGTTATGTGCGGCAGCTCTGTCGTCAGGGATTCTCCCTCTTATCGCAGCTGAAGGGGTCCCGCATCTTCGTGTTCTGCCTCTCGGAGATTCCATTACCAAGGGAACTCTCTCTTCCCACGGGAATGGCTATCGAAAATTTCTCAGGGACAAGCTTGTGGCTTATGTATCCGACTCAGACGACGCCGTTGACATGATCGGCACTCTGAGGTTTGGAAACATGGCAGACAGTGACCACGAGGGCCATTCTGGAGAGTACTTGAGGAACATAAGTGGTTATTGGGAGCTACCAATTAAAGCCCGCCCAAATGTGGTGCTTATTCACGCCGGAACGAACAACATGGATAAGGAAGTTGACCTCGACGAAGCCCCGACGCTTATGAAGAACATGATCACCGGCATCATGAGCAAAGCCCCGGAAGCTGTAGTGTTCATCGCTCCTATAATATGGACCAATGATACGCGGATGCAAGCCAACACAGACAAGTTTAACAAGGAGCTCAAGTCAATAATTGAGGAGAAGCAAAAGGCTGGAAAGCGTGTCCTCGAGGTCCCCATTGACATCGGATTGGATGATCTGGCCGACAAGAAACACCCCAATGACCAAGGTTACAAAAAGATGGCCGACGCCTGGTTTGATGCCATCAAAGACGCCCATAGCCGCGACTGGTTGGAGGATCCAATTGAGTTGGACGCTGGCGACGTGCCAGGCGTGGGACTTGGTACTGGCAGTGTCGACGCTGACGACGATGACAATGACTCCAACTCCGACTCCGACTCCAAAAATAACTCCCAAAGCGACTCCGACTCCAAAGACTCTGACTCTGACTCTTCCAACTCCTCGTCCCCATCCTCTACGTCGTCGTCCGCGGCCTCGCCGACTACATTCTCCTCGCAGACCACATCCTCCTCGCCGTCCACAACTTCCTTATCCTCTACACCATCCGCCTCAGAAGATAGCACCAGTGCTGGCTGTCAAAGGAAACCACCATTTTCGGGCATTATCGCGTATGGGAGGAAGTTGGCACTATCAGGAGTCCAATGGGGAGCGGCCAATGGAGCTCGATTGTACAACTTAGGCGGAGACAAAAGGTCTGACTTATAATCTTCTACGAAGGCGCGCAATCGAATCACTCCGAAATGCTGGCAATCTATACGGCGATCATGGCAAGCGCTAGTAGGGCGATCTCGGTATCATTGCACGGAGCGGGCCGTGAAAACGTTTCTCAATCACGGCGACACCCCACACGCTTTGAAGGACCACATCTAGCAACTAGCTTTGCCTGTTTCCACAGATGTGGGAGAGCCTGGCCATAAGAGGTTTGCCGATCATCGCAGGGATGGCGAAGCTAACCATCTCTCCTCTTTGACGGAGATGTCTGTGATGGTTATCTCAACTGGAAGAACGCTCTCTATCAGGAGAGTGCAATTGGGTACTTGGAATAACTATCGCACTCGGTTTTAATGAAGGCGGTGGTAATAACGACGGTTGGTAACAATGATTAATGACTCGGAGGTGTCGTCCTATGTCGTAAGTCTATACATTAAGGGGAGAGGCTAGAATCACACTACATAGAATAATACATACATGAGATATTCATTTAAGCGAGGAGGCGGGTGGCGTCAGCGAGCGTCAGAGAGCGTCTGGCGCATACCGCGTTTTTGCCACGAACCTCGGCCACGTCCAGCCTGTAAGCTTCCGGTAGCGCAGCCGGCAGCCCGAAGTTGGCTGTGCAATTGCCACCCTCAGAGGCCAGCTTTCCCCGACTTTGGCTTGCAACGGCAACGGGCCGCCGGCGCTGTCGGGAGGACCAGTTGAGGGATGGCCGAACAAAATAAAAAAAAGTTGGGAATCACCACAAAAAAAAAAGATGTGCCGTTGTCGGACGTCAATCATTGACGGCGGAGTCACCCGGCTCACGCCAGTCTGTTCCCCGAGTCCCACGAATGCCCCGTGATGGATCCCGCGGCGTGAAGCACTTTGGACAGGGCTTGGCCCCTCTCCCAAGACCGCCCAAGGGGGGCGTGACAGACTCCATGTTTCTGCTAAGCCCAGCCACGACATCCACCCGGCCCCAACTGACATTCAGCCGACAATGTCTTCCGGGCCCGAGCCAAACTCGAACGGGGAGGCTCGGGTGGGCCGCTGGCCTTGGGCTATCATTGTGGCCTTTGGCGGGGAGGCGGCGCACCCCGGATCGGCATCCGCGAGACCACTGCATGCGTATTCGATGCGAGAAATCGAGGGGTGCAGAAGAGAGAGATAGGTAGACACGCAGAACCAAGCACGTCTTGGGCCCGTCATCGGCAGCTCGGCCGCTGCATATCTGAAGAGACCACTTTTCGGTAACCTGAGACGGCACCTGTGCGTCCAGTTCAACAACTGGCTCATTCGAATCACGATTGCGAGAGTGTGGAGAGTTGGGATTCGACGCTGATTGGCCTCTTTTATGTAAGCGTACAACACCGCAATGCCGCCGTTGTGGAGGTGGCCCGGACCAACACCACGACGGGCCTTGATGCTATTTCTGCCGAATGCTGCCCAAGTCTCAATCGTCCATGGCTATGATGGACGGTGCCTTGTTTAGTGATTGATAAAGACGGGGTAAATACGAAAAAAGACAGGTAACTTTGTGTGGTGCCACACGGCTTGACTAGGGTTGTTAGAGTCAATGACGTCGTCGATGGTAATGTTGGTAGACTTTCTTTTTTTTTCCTTGTATTACCAAGTGATGACGATCTCATCTGGGTCAGGCTGGGTTTTCATCCATCCAGATCCATTCGACTCCTCTGATCCAGGAGTCCCTGTTCTTCAATAGCAGCCTGCAGCAAAGTCACCGACAGCCATGGTGCCATTGGCTGTTTTACCCCGACCGCTAGGATTTGGCTTAACAAGGGAGTTGTGCTGTCAATTGTGGTCCCGGCCAGCAGATCGTCGGGTTATTATCTGAACGAGGAAGTCATAGATGGATAGTCAGGAACATCTCTTCTAAATCCCGAGGCCTTAATTTAGCCTGCCTTGTTGGGGTGTCTCTGCGGTTGGTGCCGAAGGTGATCGTCAGGAAATCAATTAACAAAGGAGGGGAAAGATAGAGGGAACATCTGTGCCGCCGGCCGGGACGGACTCGGACGACGAGCGACCAAATTGCAAGTCCATCCTCGCTGGACACCTTTTCCAGGAGGAGTGACGGATCGCCCTGCATCGGGAAGGCCATCTCGGAATGGCTAGAGGTGAGCATCCTCCCGCTGTGTCTTCCCCTCACGCACTAACTTGACCCAGGGAACCGAAGCTTCAATCAAAGATATACAAAGTACGTACTGACCGACTCGCTGCCTGCAGTAATCTGATCTTGACACATCCATGTGACCATGTTCAGGCACACCCCAACAGCAGATCATGTGCGCAAGCCAGTGGTGAGCTATTGCCGCTGGTAGCATGGGTGCCCGCGTCTTGGGCTTGGTGGGTGTTGTGTGCATCAGGCTATCCAGGTATCTCTGTCTAGTGCCCGCCAAATGAATGCCTCTCACGATGCCTCAACAAAGTGCGATTTGTTGGAGCACTGTCGTGTCATGAGGCAAATGCTTGTATATATCGCAATTGCGGCGCAAGTACCCATCAAGGCCGCGCAAGGTAGGGCACCACCAGCGGCCAGCACCCATCCATCCCATCCATCACTATTCGCCCGCCTTACGTGAGAAGCACAAGGAGGGAGGGGCACAGTGCGGTGTTGCTTGACGTATATTGGGACAAGTCTCCGACGTCCTTAATTAAGGGTGGTGGATATGAGTGAGCATTGAACGCTTGATTGACGCTGCGCTGCGTTGCATCATTGGAGAATACGCTCTCGTCTCTCGGTGACGGATACATAATCACTGACTAACTTACTCGTTTCCCTGTCCCGGTCGCGTCTTGCTTTGCCCCTTTGTAAAGCTTACCCCCTTGATAATGTCCAGGCGCCCGGCCGTTCAGGCGTGCTCCAAGGCTAAAATTGCGGTGGCAGCTAAATTTGTCGTCGAGCCTGTGTCCACCAATGTGTCGAGCCAAAGTGGCAGCGGTGGCACGCCCCAGCTGACGACTCACCTTGCGGAACGCACCTTGGTGTGAGTCGCTGGCGACCATGGGCGACCGTGGCTCCCTCGCTTTGCCGCACTGGGCGGATGGACGTAGCACAACCCCTCACCGTGGACCCAAAGCTCCCAGGGCGTCCAGGGCGGGGCATGCAACTAAGCCCTTTGGGACGCTTCTCTTTGGGGCCGGATTGCTATCAGCACGCCCGGAGACAAAGTGGAAAAGGTGGAAGAGGGCCCTGGAATGGACTGGGACAGAACCCGTGGCCGCTACGGAGCCAGCCAGCACGCAATGGAAACATGATGGCAGCACGCTCCGTGGTTGGCAAAACCAGAGCATGGGTCCTGGCATGTCGGACATAGAGGGGCAACGGAACACTGCCAGTTAAGTACGGAGTAACATGAGAAACGACCCGTCTCTACTCTGCTCCTCGGGTTGCATGCAGATGGCACAAGCAAGTTATGTACGGTTCAGAAAGACGGATATCTAGCTCCTCCCTGCCGATCTGCGCCCGTCTGGGAGCCTCGCTCAATCTCCTGTGGCGTCCGCGTCCTCAGCCGTGGCACCGTTCAGCGCTGCACAGGACAGCCATCGGGAATTTCTGCCCGTGTCTTCGGATTCGGATCAGGTCAGGCGAGGTCCGACTTTATCAGACAATCGCGCCCCACCAAAGTCGTCGGTCGGGCCAGAGCCAGGAAGGGCAATTAGCTGCCCCCCGACGGCAGAGAAGGGGGACGACCCGATCAGATCAGATCAGGGCGTTGGGCAGTTTGCAAGGGCTTGGCAGGGCAGGGTTAATTGGTAGGGCAGGGCCAGCGAGCACGAACGCCTACTAGATGCGGCCAGCGGAGCACATGGGGCCTCTAGACGGGGCGGGCATCATATACAGTGGCCAGCTGCTGACTGTTGATGAGAGATGGGCGACGGGCGACGGCTGACGGCTGACGGCAGACGGTTGGCACCGTACCTGCGCCAAAACCACATGTCAGTGTTGATTCCGCCCGCAGAAACGTGCGTTCCCTTGCTTCACGAAACCACAACCCTTTTCTCGGTTCTTGGGTCTCCGTGTCTCTCTAGACACACAATAACCCCTCGCTTGAAAGAGTCAACGGGTTGAATCCAGCCTACGATGAATCATCCGCTCCTATAACCCCTGCCCACTTCGCGGCCGCTGTCGCTCCCCAGTTCCGGTTGCTCACCTTCCTCAGACACTCACTCAGCTCCGCCTCAAACATGCAACGTTCAGGCCCCATCCAGCTGGGGACACGCTTCGACTTGGGCTTTCCCAATTGTGCAAACCGTATCAAATCTCCACTCGGACGTGAGCTCCTTTTGGTCTCGCCAAACAATTCAGACTTGTCTGCTTTGGACAGCCAATGCTACTGACTGCGGACCCTCGCTCGCTTCCGCCTATCTTGGGCAAAAGCAGTTGCCTGCTTCTTGGAGTTGGCTGCGCACCGTCAACCGCAAGGGCTTGGTGGGCTTATACCAGACCTGCGCTGACCGAGCCCCCCCAAACGACGAAGCGGAGCATTCATGGGGGTCACGGGCGGGATGCTAGCCCCGAACCCACTGCACTTCACCGTGAAGAAACAGCGGCAATCTACCGTACGGGCAGTACAGTACGGATGACATACGCAGAGGACAGACAAAGGGTGTGTCTGCGATTATCATTCTGGTCACAGGACGGCTGCGACACGCGCCCACCCCCGGCCAGGGAGGGAACAGCTTGTTAACCGAATGCAAGCAAGGAGATAATACAGCCAGCAGCGAGCCCGCTCCTCACTAGCACTCCAGAACCAAGAACGACGGCTAGGTGTAAGACAATCTCAATGCTCGCCCGTGCCAGCGAGGCGCCCACAAATGATTTCGCTGTTAACATTGAGAGCTAATCGGTTCACTTGTCACCCACGTTCATTGTTCGAGCCCTCGCAATAGAAACGCCCTCCCTCGTTTCGTCCGCTGTGACTGGGGCCCCTTTCTATTTATTGCCCGCCCTGGGTTTCATCGGGCAACACCCCCCCTCCGCCCGCCAGCATCGTGTGTCAATGCAGCCCCTCCGCCCAGTGTGAGAGGTGAGAGACTGAGGAAGAGGCACAACTTCGGCAGACCCGGGGTCAAGCTCCATCTCGTTGGGCCCTCTGCCCCCCCGCGCGGTGCCCGGTCGGGTCTTGTGGTGTCTGGCCACGGGACCAGTCTCGGAACGGAGGCAGAAGCAAAGGCATACGACTAGAGAATGAGGTCCTGCCAGAGTCGGGTGACGGATCAGCCCAGAATGAAGGAATGGCAAATTCCCAGCTGCAATTGTCAACAGACAACGAACGACTGTCCTGCCGACAAGGCACCACGGCCGACTCAGACCTGTCAACATTCATTCTTTCGACTGCGCGTACGGATGTGACGTTTCCGGACTCCTCAATCCTCCCACAGCTCGACCCTTCCTCCACCTCCGCACGCCGAGGTACCTACCTGCCTGCCCGTACTGGACGGAGAAGCAGCATAAGGAGGAGCTGCATACAATTAGGTACTGTGCGAGGGGCTCAGGCTAAGCAAGCGGCACGGAGCATTGGAGGGAGGTGGGAAACGGGAAACAAGCAGGGCTCCGGAGTACGGGGCCGACAGTGAGGAGTAAGGTACCTGGCGGAGCGCCTTGATACAGTGCCCGTACCTTGCCTGCTGCTTTGTCCACAGTGGTGTGGACGTGGCCCTTCATCAGCCAGAGGAGGACCATCGCTAAGCCCCATTCGACACCCCATTGCGACTCTCCATCTGGCCTCTTCCAGCAATCGCCATCCCCGGTCCCCAGCGAGACACAGCACCCACGCCCCCCCTTCACACGCCACTACTGAACCCACCTACTGAACCCCCCCTACTGAACCCCCCTGACCCTACGCTACTCCCTCCTCCTGCTCTGCTGCACCTCAATCGTTCTGATGATCGACCGGGGTCAGCGGACCAATAGCCCATAGTCACCCTCCCCACCTGTCGCTATCGAATGGCCGCCCCCCCAAGGCGCACCCCCGAGCACAGCACCAGAGAATAGCGCCTGGTGGAAGGCGTTGGAACCGGCCCAAGGCCTTGGCTCCCTCAGTCCCCTCGCTGGTTCGATTTCCATGTCCATAGCGAACGAGCGAGCCGAGATACGGTAGAGCCCGCACAGTCATTCCTCCTCGAGTCCCGATAATCGCACAGGCGTCAATTCACCTAGGCAGGATAATCCAGACACGGAACTGCTACATTCGCCCCCGCACTGCCACACACACACGCCCTGGCTCAGTGTCGCTCCCAAAATATTATTTCTCGTCCGCTCTGCTACACTTCTTACGAGACCTTGCCTCTCACCACTTTCTACACATTCGCCCAGCACCATCCGCACACAAACCACCGGCAAAGAGCAAGCTACAACACCAATTTCCACGTCTAGCCCGCGGTCGACCGACTCCCGTCGTGTCGAATCCCGAGCGTATTCCAAGTTGCCGGCAATGGCCTCATCCAAAGTACGCTGCCGTCCTCGGGGATCGACCCGAGTCACCTGGTCATGCCCTACCTTGACTTGATGCCGTGCCCTGCCAGCTTGCTCCCACCCACGAAAGGCCCAGATGTGCTGATACCCCTTCTCCTTTTCAGGAAATGCAGCAGTCCTCGAGGCCATTGACGCAACACCGTTCCCCGATGTCGAGCGCCTCGTCGGGCCTGACCGGCCGTCAACCCCACGCCCGAGCCAGCTCCCACTCCCTCCTCACCGGTGCCCTCAATGCCAACCACAGAGTGACCCGCCGCAAGTCCGTCACTAACCCGGGATCCAACGTGGCAGCCCTGGCCGCCGCCATCCGGGACGGTGAGAGGTCCGCTGCCATGCCGATTGCCCACGGCCGCCGAATGTCCAAGAGCGCGGCTGCCCGGGCTGCCATCGTCGGCAGCCTCCCCTCTCCGCCTGCGAGCCTGCCATCCCACAAGTCGATTGCCGATGTGAAGCGAGGTCTCAACGGGAGTGCCATCGATGACGACCCGAACGACGTCTCGGCCGACGAGGGAACCACCAAGTTCCAGAAGGCTCGCACGAGGCGTGCCAGCGACGGCCAGCCCCTTGCCAAGGATGGCAAGAAGAGCAACAGGGTGGAGGTTCGCTGCGATAAGTGTGGCAAGGGCTACAAGCATAGCAGCTGTTTGACCAAGCATCTGTTCGTACCCCTCCCCTTTGTCGTGCCCAACCCCACTATCCTCGTCAGATGAAGACGGAGCCCGGTGGCTTTGATGTTCGACGTTGAGAGCGCGCGCGCGTGAATGAACTAAATTTGTTGACTCGCTGGTTAGGTGGGAGCACACTCCCGAATGGTCCTTCACTTCGAAGCTGCTCATTTCCAAACACCAACAAGTCCAGCTGCTCGAGGCAGCATCCGTTCTGGTTGCCATGAATGGCATTGCCGAGAACGGCATTGTTGAGAGCTCGACGACTCCTCCCGACTCGGCCAAGGACTTCCCTAGCGAAAACGAGTCCTCATCGCCGGCGGCCTCGGGATACTCCGACCCCGCCGAGCGACATAGTTCGGCAGACACGACCCCGCCTCCGGCCGGGGAAGGACTCAATGTCAATGGCACATCGTACCGTAACAAGCGGTTCAGCAGCAGCGGGTTCTCGCGGAGCTATCAGTCTGCCCCATCCGCCGGCTCTTTTGGCACCGGGAGTGCCCCGCACGGCTCGGGCTTCGGACACTTCCGACAGCCTAGCAATGACCTCCGACCAACGTCATCTGGACGCAACGCGACTGGCGAGGACGACAGAGACCTGGCCGCAGCGGTTGAGTTACTAAGCTGCAGCTTTGGTAGCAACAATGGCTCTCGAACTGTGACACTCCCGTTCGATGCACCCCCTGTTCCACCACTGCCCGCGCAGTACCTTGACCAGGCCACTCCACTGTCGACGGCTGGTTTCATCAACAGCTACCCGAGCCGACAGCCTGAGAGCTTCACGCGAGGGGAGATGCGACGACCCAGCGAGGATGTCAGGATGGAGGGTAGCGGCGAGTCGGTAATGGACGACGATGACTTCGACATGCGTTCTCGTGGCCGCAGCGAAGAAGAGGACGATGGAGTTTTCGGACGCATGGAGGAATGATTGATTAACAGCACCATCAATACCGGGTTTATATAACGATTGGGACGGAGTATCTCTTGGGTCGGGCACGTTGGCTCTGGAGTTGGATTTTATTGGATGACGTCGAAGGACAGGCGCGTTGTCTCTTTTGTATCACGATATACTGTGCGTGTATGAGGTGGTTCAGCTCCGCCGCCGATCTTCAGCACCGAAGAGTGGAGGGCCCGTCTGCGTCGCCCAGCTTGGGGTTTGACGAGAAAGACGAGATTGCATCGCCACGAGGTTAAAGTGAAGATCTGGAGAGGCGTCGAGCGGACGCCCAAATAAATACCTACCTACCAAATGGCAAGGAAATTATGACGAAAGACACATGACTCTGACATGAAGCACGAGGATCCGTGAAGGCAGAATACTGGTCAGAGGATGAGGATGGATGGAGTAGTAGTAGTAGTGTGAAGGCAAACACAAGTGAGAAAGGTAAATGATGAGCTCCTGGTGGTCTCCGATTGGAGTCTGAAGACCGATGGCGAGGAATCAGAGGGTGGCCATCCTGCCGCACCACCAAGACGAGGTCACACCAAGCGAAGGCATGAGAAGAGGCATTGTCCCAGGATTCAGAGAGGGATGAGGAGGAGAAGAATGAAGGGAAATCGACCAGATGGCTGCTCCCTCTTTGGGGATGAAATTCTCTTCTCCAAAGCTTGGCGGAATGGGAAGAAGAGAAAAAGCAAAATTTTCGATTCTGGGATGGACTCTAGAAGCTAGCCTGGTCGAGAGCGGAGTGGGGGGGTCGCAAGGATGGAGCACTTTAGGTGAGGGGGGACGATCCCTTGGTGGGCTCTCACGAAGAGCGCTGTAAGTTAGTGGGCTGCAAGTCACTGATTGCCAGTGCGGAGTGTTTCCCCAGCGACCCCCGACGTCACTACTTTCCCCACTGGAGCACTAGAGCCGCCGTTCCGCCAGATGCGCCCAAAACAGGGCCATCACCTGGTGCTACCTCATCGCGTTGTGCTTCTGTCGCGAACCAACCCTCCCAACTGTAGTGTGTTTGCCGAATCGGAAAACACAACCGTCCTTCTTTTTGCAAACCTCCCCCATCGACGCCGACGAACGAAACCAGGCTGCTTCACTGCACCGCACTGCACCGCACCGCACCGAGCTTACACGCTGTCTAAGATGCCGATCCAGCGACGAGGTCCCACGAACCCGGCCGACGCCGGAGACGAGGTCCCGGCCCCATCTCCGGCCGAGTCGTCGCCGTCGGTGCCGTCCCCCACCCGCAGCTCTGCGCTGCCCGTCGCGGTGCAGTTCCCGCTGGCCGCCGTTCTCAGCTTCTCCATGGCGAGTCTAGGGTACAGCCTGCTCGGCGAGGTGACCAAGGGCGAGCTCGCCGCCGTCAGTCGCAGCCAGGATACGTGGGAGGAGGTGGGCCTGTTGGCGGGTTGGCGAGGGTAAGTCTCTCGAGCCGATGGGGATAATGTTCCCGCAGACAAAGGAATGATGAGCTGACGAGGGTGTTTTTGCGCTGTCTAACAGGATCGAGTTGGCCTTGGGATGGTTTGGCAAGCTTGATAGCTTAGATGTTGCCATGTTGGATCTGTTGTCGCATGGTCCTCACGTCAGTTTACCCCTCCTCCTCTGCGTACGCGTCGTGGCATAGGATGCAAAGGAGATGCGCACATCCTAACACCTCGAGCAGTTCTACCTTCTCTCGACCTTTTACAACCTCAGCCCATCGACGGCGCTCTATGCTCTGCTCATTGACATCACATCCGTCGCGGCCCCCTTCTACTTGCTCCGCCCCCTCTCCGCCGTGCACACACCTTCAGCCGCGGCTAAGCTCCCCAACCGCGAGCTCCTCGACGTGGTGCTTCAGCTGTACACGGCAGCCCTATCGACGGGCATTTACTCCGTCGTCCTGGTCCTATCGATGCGCTTTATCCTGCCCCGTATCCTCGTCGTCTACTTCGCCAACCTGCCCACCGTCGAGCCTGCTTACGCTGCGTCTTACACCTCCATCCTGCCCGTAACGGTGGTCTTCGGTGTCGCCGCTAGTACCTTCATCTTTGCGCCCTTCGCGACGACGGGTCATGTGAAGGAGGACGACAAGATCGCAGCGTTTGACCCAGTGGAGGCGTCGCTCGGAGAGACTGTGTGGTGGAATACCTGGGGCTATACGGCCAAGACCAAAGTGGTCATCCGGCGCACGGCGGTGGCCGTGTTCGTGTCGGCCATCAACACGTACCTTGCCTGCTCCAAGACGGTGTCCGGTGTCGAGCCATTAGGTGCCGCTGCCTACGCGGGCGTCTGGGCGTTTGCGGCATTGTGCTCAGGCGTCGGGCTGGGCTTCGTCGGCAATGAGTGATTACTTGACGCCCCGGAACGGATCAGCCTTGCGGCATATGGTAGGGCTTGTTTAGCGTTACATCGAGAGGTCAGGGGTTCGGACCGGGGTCGGGAGGATGAGATTCAAACCCATCCATGTAAGATGGAGAAGTTGAGCCGAAACGGGACAGGATTTCCCCCGGGCGAGGGAGCATGGAGAAGGGATGGGGTGGGATGGGACGATATGGTCGGGATGAGGCTTAGCACTGGCGATTTGGTTCTTGTCTGGTTTGGTCATCGGGGGATTTGCCTTGTCCTCGTCTTGTACCCCTTGTTCTCAGTCTGCCTGAGCTACCTCCGTAATTTGGAGGAGGGAAGACGAGGAGGGAAGACAAGGAGGGAATGGCGTCTTTACACTTGACTCACTTTTCTATGTTTATTACTTACAGTTACTGATATAGCATGGGGGACGGAGCTTTCTAGTCTCCCCGCTTTCTCAATGGCAATGCTGGAATTAGAAATACGATGATGGAGTCCTCAGGTGACTCTGGAAAAATGACCCGAGAGGAGCAGGCACACGCAGGGTAGGTGATGACCACCGACCGATCGATCCAGTATCGGCAGGGGAGGGCATCGCGGTGTGGAAGGCTCAGTCACCAAACCCCGGCAGCCTGATTCGCCAGCCTGGCCTTGTCATCCGATTGTGAAACCATGGATAGAAGCCTGTCAATCCCAAGGCAGCCGTGGAGGGATGGAGCCTAGAGGGTGGCAGGAGAGGAGAGTTGACAGGTTGGAGTTGAGAGTTGAGAAATGAATGATGTAACATGATGTAGGTTGGGCGAGATGAAACAAAATTAGAAGGTTGCCAAGGCATCAAGAGTCGGCCGGCCTACTTGGGTGACCTGAAGTGGCGCCCGTAGGGCTGGGTTATGTGCAGGACAGCCTGGGAGATGGATTGGACGACGTGTGCTGTATGTATGTAAATAGGCTTCCAAGGGGTTGGGTTGGTGTGGGTGACATTGTGATCAAGATTAAGAGGGAGGGAGAGAGAGTCATCTCGGGATGGAGTGCGTGTGTGTGTGTGTGTGGCTGCCAGTGAGTCGGGCTGTTGCACAGGGAGAAGAGAAAAAGAGAGAGAAAAATTACAATGACAGAGAGGGAGGAGAGGAGAGAAAGAGAGAGACAGGGAGATGATGCGATGTGGTGTGTGTGTGCGTGTTGTGCGTGCGTGTTGTGTGTGTGTGTGTGCGTGGTAGATGAGTAGATGCGAGTATCCATGATGCAAACGCCCCGGGCGGCTTGCGGATGTGGACCATCCGGACGCCCAGTCGCCAACCACAAGCCCGACAGCGCCGATTCTGCGACCTCGCAACGGCGCGACCCAGGCATTTGGTTCGGCAAACACAATGTAATTAAAGCAGCTGACGTGCATGGAAACCCCTCTGTATGCCACTTTGCATGCGGTGTCTCCCACAGGTACAAGGGCGCCGGAACTGCGCCTCGCCCGACACGGGATCCCTGCTACGCTCGTCGACTTCTGTGCGTCTTGGTGCCCGCCCCCCGTCCGTTCTGCCCCGGGATGGGGCCGTGTCCGTGGACCCGTGTCCACCAAAAGGCACACATCGCCAGAAAAACACCCAGGCAATTACAAGCACGGACAAGGCAATGGCAGGCATACGGCCGCCCTACAGCGAGGCTGTCCCGGCCGAGTCCCGTCCACGGCCAAGTCAAGACTCCTGGGCAATCAAACTGGGCACTTCCCCACCCGCTCCGCCTCGCCGGTGTGGGTGTGGTGGGTGTAAGTCGGCACGACCCATCCCACGTTTCCCGCCCAGACAGCACGGCTGTGGGCCTGACGCCTACAGACTTGCCTGGGACCCTAGAGACCCGTACGGGCACGCTACGCATCGACGTCTCGTTTCGTCTCGTCTTGTCTCGTCTTCTCAACTCGGGGCGATCGAAGGAGTGCCCCACTGGACCGGGTCTCCCGTGCAAACAAAGCAACCCGGGCTCGATGCCTCTTCCAAAGTGGAATGCTGGACGAGAGGGAGCCTTGGCAGGGCTGTTCTCCATCCCGCAACAGTATCCTCCGATACCCCCGTGTGACGACAAGGTGAAGGGTGTCTCGTGCCAGTTTGAGGTGAGTAATGAGTGGTATTTGCTGTTCGAGGTGAGCCTGGTGGGCTGAGCTGCAGTTCGCATCCAAGTTCCTGGAGCCTTCAGAGTCCACTGACAGAGGAATCGATCAGGTATAAGACATGAATGAGTCCCTCCAAGACAACACTCTGCACCACAACTCGAAGCATATCCAACACAGCAATCACTGCAAAGCCAACAGCACAGCAACATCAGCTTCTCAAGAACAACTCTCTACGACAGACAAACCATATCATCATCATGTCCACCCCCCCAGGCTTCCTCAGGTCCAGGAGTGTTAGAGACGACGGTCAGGTCGACCTCCTGGGCCCCATCGACGTTGATGGTTCTGTCAAGTCTGGCAGCGGCGTCACCCTTACCAACGATATTATTATCAGGGAGAAGCTCGAGGCCTACGGCGCCATCTACATTAACGGCAGCGTTAGCTGTGGGTGAGTTGACCCCCCTAACCCTTTCTTTGAGGAACACACATTAACCAAGGCTCTAAACAGGGGAAGAATCAAGGCCTATGGCAACATAATCGTCCGCGGCTACCTCTCTGCCAGGTAAATATTCCACCCAACGACACATCGACCGAAAAGGAACTCGAAGCTAACCCTACGACAGTGACAAGATTAAGGGATCTGGAAAGTTAAAGATCGAAGGCGCGCTGGAGGGAAGGGACTTGGAGATTTACGGAAACGTCAGCATCCAAGGATCACTGTACGAACACATGGAGCCCTACTACGTGGTTTGGAGGATATCGTGCTAACTTGTTGGATAGGAAATGCAGGCGCTTGGTCGTCTACGGATCTCTGACTCTGATCGGCCCTGAGGACCAGTCTTGGTACTACGCGGAGGAGCCTGTACAGATTGCTGGACCAGTCATCAGGAGGGACCAGGAGGCCGATTGGGACTGGTAGATGCCACGATGCATCGTCGGTTCTCAGGAACGATTTACGAAGTAGGATGATTGGGATTCCACTTTTATGACAGCATGTACTAGCAAGCATTGGGTGTACGACAAGAATGGCAGCTGGATTTCACAGGGAGAGGCGTTATAGAACAATAGATAGACATTTCATTCAACCTCATCAATAATAACAATACCACACCTCATTGATCCATTGAATCATGATACGTCCATGACACAAATGTGAAAACCCGAGTATCCACTCTGGGCAGACTTGAATGGTACTACGTAGTTTGTTGCGGGGGGGGCCATGGAGCGAAGGATCGACTGTGAAGATCAACCCAGGCACCCTGGCCACGCCGTGGATACTCGGTAGTGCTTAAAAGGCGTTGAAAAACAACGGCAATCTATAATAACCTTGGCCCGAGCTCGAGTCCACGTACTTGTACGTACAGAGATGAGTTTCCGTCCGTCGTGGGTCTGTCGCGCCGTGCGTGGGGACGCACACGGAGATTAAGAGGGATCTGGGTTAAACGGTGAGTTCAGGTAAGGTTGACTGGCAGACCAAGGTGAGCTTGGGAATCCCGATTCAAACTAAAAGCACTGAAGGATGAGTGCATGGTTGCATTCATGCGCAATCACGCAGATGATGCCAACATAGACCATTCATTGGGTTCTCGATCTTCAGCTGCAGGGTGAATCATCTTCATCACCTTCAGGTGGCGGAGGCTGTGAGTGGCCTGCCCATCAACGTAGGATTGGTCGTGAGGTTGTCTCCACGCTGCCGAGACGCTGATACCACCTCCGGAAAAAAGGTGTGGATTGGATGACTCAGCCATCACATGACCGTCGATGCTGCCCTCCTTCCGCTGGATTGGGTTGCACGTGCACGGGCCATCGCCCGTTCCTGGTCCGCTGATTCTGGCGTGCACAAGCGCATTTGTTGACGTACCATCGGCTCGCGCCAGAGAGAAACGTGCCCACCAACGACAGCTCCAGTTCTCCGACGCGCCTCAACAGCCGCGCCGCCAGCAGATGGCATCGCCGACGCCGAAGTCGCACAGCGGACACCTCGAATTGCATTTTGCGACACACATGATTTAGGCTGTTTGCGCCGTGTTCATTGCGCCTCGCAGCTTGGGGCTGAAGACCGAAGATGGCTGCCACAGCGAACACCTCGCATGCTGCACCAGGCAACGACGACGACGACTCCGCAATGGACGGCGTCTCCCCCAAGAACCAGACCTCGATGACGCATGCCGTTGCGCAGTCGCTTGGCCAGATAGGCAACGGCATCGCGTCACTCGAGGCTCGCGCGGATCCGGATGCGCAGACGACCGTTACCGACTTTCTCGACTTCACCGAATACCTACCCTCTGACGTCGTGCGATCCCTGACTCTTATCGGCCAGCTGGACCAGACCTATGCGAATGCCTCATGCAAAGTCAACGACCTTACCACCGTCTGGGGTCGCCTGCCTAGCCTCGCTGCCGATGAGCGACCCTCGCCGGTGCAGCTGCGGGCTGACATCTCGGAGCACCTGAACCAGGCAGTGAGCTCCAGGGTTTTCGCGCACTCCGAAGCCGTGAGGATGTCGGAGAACGTGCACAGGCACTACAACAAAGCCAAGGTTCTGCTTTCGAAGCTGCAGACCATGATGGATAACTACCCCACGGACGACGCGAAGAGCCCCTTGGCCCCCAAGTCGCCGCAGATGATGCGGGCCAAGCTGGGGGTGCGGACTGCAGGAGAAGGGGGCCAGAAGGTTCGACGGCAGCAAGTTCCTCGAATTGTGGTTCCTGGCGAGGTTCTGGCGCCATATGATCTAGAGTACGACACTTTCACGGACGAGAGCGACGTGAGCTCCGACGAAGAATCTGATACGCCAGGGCCACGCCGAACGCCAGCGCCCCAACCCCGAATCAAGATTGTCAATAATAAGCCTCCAAAGACCCCGAGTCGTCTCGCACGCCCAGTTTCATATCCAAATGCAGCTCTGAGCGCAGCCGCAGCCGCCAATGCCGTAGCCTTGCTTCACCCACCACCGGAAAACCCAGTTCTCGGCAGTCCCGATGCGCCATGGCTGCAGCTCACGCAATACGAGCTTGCTAAGCTTCGAAAACGTATGAAGAAGAACGCAACGTGGACACCCAGTGAGACCATGATCGCAAGAGAATTGAAGGCCTTGGGTCGTGGCCCAGACGCATTCCGGGAGGCGAAGAAGAAGGCGGAAGAGGAGGGCAAGTCCTTTTCACCTCCTGTCCCCACGCCCGTTGTCGATGAAGAATCCGGAACACAGCAACTGCCGGCTGGAGCCATTAGCGCCGATACCTTAGCGGCCGATGAAGTCCCTACTAGTAACAGAGGGATGAAGCTCAACGAGGCCAAGAAGCTGAAGAGAGAGGCCCTTGCGAAACTTGCGGCTGAAGAGGCTGAAGAGTCCGCAAGGAAGATGGCAGAGGCGGCCAAGTTGTTCCTCGGCAGCAACGGCAACCAAAACGCTTCTTCTGAAGCCCCTAAAGATACAGCGTCTGGTGCGAAAGGCGGAAAGTCGAGGACAGCCTCGCGATCGACGAAACGCAAGAGGGAACCGGAACCCGAGAACGTCCCTGAGGTTCAGGAGCCGGCGGAAACCCCATCCTCGCGGCAACAGACCAAGCGTACCAAGACCGAGACGCCGATCCCGCCTCCTCATCATCCTTCGATTAACCATAGCAAGGTGCCAACTCCCGAAAACTCATCTTCCTCAAATGCCCTGTCGACTCCTGCCGAGTCTATGGCGGTGACGCACTCCGAAACCCCCGTCCCTATCCCCATCCCTCCTCAAGGATCGTCCGCGGCCGCTCGGGCAGCGACGTCCCCAACCCCGAGTGCATCTAACTCTAACACAGTGACCACTTCTATCCCTGTTAAACTACCCCCGGCAGAGACACCGGTCCCGCTTCCCATCTCCGAGCAGCGGAAGTCGGCAACACCGGTGCTGCCCCCGGTCAGAGAGACGCCTACACGAGAGACGAGCAAGCGAGAAACTCGCGGCGAAGCAGCGAAACGGACGCAGCAGCAACAGCAGACACCCATCGTCGTCCCGCCTCCGCAGACTCCTCAGGCCGCCCCTGAACCGGTTATCAAGCAATCCTCCTCCCGAGCCGCGACCCCTCAGACGACTCCTGCGCCTGAAGGCCTCTTCTCACGTCGGCCGAGCTCTCGAGGTAAAGCTATGAGCCAAGAGCCACAGCCCTCGTTAGCCGCAGACCGACCACGGCGTGCGAGCACCGCTCGCAACACACCCGCCCCAGAGCCACGACCTCCCAACAAGCGAACTAAGCGTCCCGCCCCCGGCGTTGTTAGCACCACGAACAGTGGCGGGAACAGCGCTGTAGGTAAGCGAAAGGCGGCGCCGCGAAAGAAGGCGCGCCCGAGGAAGGACAAGGGGCCAGCAGAGATTGAGATGGAAGAAGTTGATGACGAGGGTAACCCGATCGATCCCGACGAGCCGCGGTACTGTCTCTGCAACCGAGTTAGCTTTGGCACCATGATCCAGTGCGACAATATGGACGTAAGCGCCTCCTCACCCTCGATCTCAACCAGAACAACGCCCAGCCAGACAGACAGTAAACTAATCACCGAACAGAATTGCAAGCAGGAATGGTTCCACCTCGAATGCGTCGAATTGTCGGACATTCCGGCGCGGACGACTAAATGGTACTGCCCCGACTGCCGGGTGCTGCTCAACATTGGGCAGAAGGGGGAGGTGAGTGCTCGTGGAATCAGGATGTAGGTTGGTTTAGCATGGTATGGAGGCCGGGAGTTTGGACAGGAACATGTGATTAGGGAGTCAAATGGGCACTGCGATGATGGTTCATTTGGACTGTGGGATGTGAAGGAGATCTTCTGTGAGCTATGCTATCATTGAAGGGAAACCGACACCTGGAATGGAGGAATACCCCTTGATTATGTGTTACGTACGATGCATTAATTTCAATTCACTAGACAACTCTCAACCACGTCGTGCTTCGGTGCTTCTTGTTTGGGTGGGTTGTAGAGTGTTCTTATTGCATGACTCCGGGAACCCTTTCGTCTCTACAAGTAGAAGGCATTTCACTCCTTCAATGTGAGAATAATGGTCTCAATCAATTCAGGCCGAGTCTTGATGCGTGAACACTCGATTGAAGTCTATCAGGCAGAAGGCTGGGCATTTTGGACTGTCTTTGCTCGGATCTATCCGGTGACAGGGCCCTTTCACTTCCCTCAATTCCTCTCTCAATGGCGGGTTCCAAGCCATGCTAGCCTGCCTCCTCGTAGGATTGTATAGTACTGCCGTATCAGCAAGCACAGACAGGTGTCTTACAGTGCCTCAGGATCGTCGGCATTCTTGGGGACGAGATAAGGAGCTGATAGTGTTAGGTGTATAATGCAAAAGATGCTTTTTTAGCCACTTTTAACCCAGCCCTCTATATCAAACTTCCTGTAACGAAGTATTTAAAAAAGAAATTGACCACTCAGTGCTCACATTTCTTATCTCACCGTTACCTCCAATAGGAAACCGCAATCAACCATGCCCTGGCGATGGTTGTGTCACCGAGGACTTGAACCACTGTGACTAACACATAGTGTTGCCCTCACCCAGTTACGATGATTGAGACAGCAGTTTCTCACTTCGCTCGTCATACAAAGCAAACTCGCAGGTCGTCTCATCGAAAAATGTGACAAAGTCTATAACGTCATCGAGGGTGGGCTCACCAAATCATGAATGGGGTAATTTGGGTGTGGCTGTCGCATTGGTTGCCCTTGTGTGACTCTTGGTTCAGGCCGTGGCGGGGTATTTCAACCGGCGGACGTCTAAGAACCACACATGATTGCACATTATTGCTTGTTCAGATATCCAAATCATGGAAAAGAAAGCCGAGTCTCTTGTACGAGCGCCACCTCCACAGCGAGATCCCAAATGTGAGAGGGGAGAGAGTGGTTGAGCGGTGGTAGAGGAGAGCGGGGATTCAGAGGTGAATGGGCCACACAGGGGATGTTGTGTTGCATGCGACTTTGTTTATATGCTTTTTATCATGAATTACCATTCGTTGGTAGTTCATTACGGAGAATGGGACAATGTGGTCAACTATCATCTCTTGGTACAACGTTTGTGACGCCAGACGTCGTTGTCCAGAGCATTCAGCTGGTTGTATGAGCACCGGCAGAATAGTGGAGACGGCGTAGGCAGAGGATGGGCATCCCGATGCGGGGGGATGCGATGCGATGGGCTTCGGATGCGGCGTCGAATGAACGGACAGTTGACTCCCACGCCGGCTCATGGAAGACGGAGGCAGGGGATGGAAGTCCCCCAGGCTCCATCGCGTTCCCGTCGACAAGGGGGCGGGCAGCGCCATGGAGTCAGGCTGTGGAGGTCACGTTGACTAACAGCACCCGGGGGTTCAGACGTCTAATGAGCTTCATCAACGTTTGGTATTGTGGTCAACGGATGGCGGCGCTTGACTTTGGCTGCTCCCGTTTTGGCCGATTCGCCCCTCCGTGCGCCCGCCCAGGGTCTATGCATAGAGTATTTTGGGTTTGGCTTCACTGAGTTCCAGTTCCCGAGATGAAGGGAGTCGGGATGATTGCGTAGGAGGCATGGCTCACCTGACCCACGGTCACGGCGCGCAATCAGGTGGCCGGGGGGAGACTGGATGATGGTCGAGGATGACGGATGGGATCTCGGTGATGGACGCTTGGGATCCAAGGCCACGGCCTACTCCAAACGGAGTAAGCTACCCTCCCTAGATGCTTCGACCTGATGCGGTCGTCGAAACGGTCGGCGCGTCCTCCTCCGGGGGGAAATGCCCAGATGGCTGGCTACCTTGGTAGACACTCTCGGTATGGACGGAGTAGTACGGAGTACATAGTACGCAATACTGGGCGTGTGGTTCATGTCATACGCCATGTCACGCCGAGGCCCCATGCCGCCGTCCATCGGCCTGGGGGAACTAGTTAATAGATACCGACCGATAGGGGACTGGGACGCAACTGACAACCCTCTCCCTCTCCCTCGCCTCGGACCTCGTCGCCAGCCTCCGGTCTCTCCCATGAGTCCCATCTCATCTCCCCCGCCCGCCCGCCAGCGCACCAGCTCGAAGCACACCCGCGCAGTACACCCGGCCATGCCCCGAGGCGGCGAGAGCTGACCAAGTGCGAGCTCCCTCATCCATGCGCCCCTACCGCCTGCTGCGCATGTCTGACCTTGGCCGGCGCTGACCGACGCTGGAACGGACTCGAGCATTCTCGCAGCCGGGCGGTTCAACGTGCCTGACATGACGGGCTAGGCTGTGCAGATCCGGCTCACCTCTGTCGGGGAGACGAGTAGCGAGCACCGAGTCTTCCGTGCGAAGTACATGGATGAGTGAGAGATATGATTGATGTCACATTCGTCCCCTTCATGCGTCATGGGAGGTACCTGAGGTACCCGCTGCTATCGACTGGCCAGCCGCCATGCCAGCCTCCACTGCCCGCCTTATCGCTCCGCACGCCCCCTCTCCTCAGCCAGCCAGGCGGGCGGGTGACAAAAACATGGCTGGCGTAAACCATCCCCGGCCATATACACACGCAACTTGCATCCGACAATCTAACCAAACACGACGTGAATACCATCATATTAAACGGAAATAGAACGCATCGTAGCAGACTAAACCGTTCACATCTTACTTATAGCAAAGTCAAGCCTCGGGCGGTGGTAACTGCCGGTGAGGAGGACCGCTCGGATTTGGGCGTGCCATGTTTTCTGTCACCCACCCGCTTGCCGGCCCCCCCACCATAGCATCCAACACGCCGCACATGGAGCACCCTGAGCCAGCGCCCACTGAGCCACCAGGGCGCTAGCGTCATCCAACCCAGACTACAAGTCCGCTCCAGCACATGTGGCCCCCTGCCCACCGCCGCCCTGGCCTCCCCCGTAGC